>JANKHO010000155.1:0-37249 GCA_027627235.1 Agrocybe chaxingu | reverse complement strand
TCCGGTACGCTCTTTCCCTCTCCTTCATCTTCTGCGTCTGGCCGGCACGGACCTGCACTACTCCCATCCCCACCCCCATCGTCGCCGCCCATGGGTGAATCCTGGTTCCATCGCGAGTTCCTCAGTCCTCGAAGGCTTGCCTTTAATGTCCTCTTCTACGGCACCCACCTTTTCTTTTTCGCCTATGGTTGGTACAGCCAGGTGCGTCGCTTCTTTTCGCCTTTCGTCCCCACTCACAGTGCGCGATAGGCGACTAACATACGTCTAGCGGGCCTCAACACCCTCGGATACTCCGTATGGATATCCCGAGGCGCTGGTCTCGTCCTGGCATACGACGGTGGTCTCATCCTCATCCCCATGTTGCGCAACATCATCCGCGTCGTCCGCCCCAAGCTCACCTGGCTGTTCCCCGCCGATGAGAATATTTGGTTCCACAGACAAGTCGCCTACTCCATGGCCTTCTGGTCTATGGTCCACACAACTGCCCACTATGTCAACTTCATCAACGTCGAGCGCACTCGTATGCTTTCTTCATCGCCCACCAAATCTTTACATTGATCGCATTTTTCTTTCAGAAATTCGCAAACAAACAGCTCAGGACATCCACTACACGCAACCCGGTGGCATCACTGGCCACTTCATGCTGCTCATCATGCTCTTGATGTACACAACTGCCCACCAGAAGATCAGAAAACAGTGCTTCGAAGCGTTCTGGTACACTCATCACCTCGCTTTCTTCTTCATGATCGGCCTCTACACCCACGCGACTGGTTGCTTCGTCCGCGACTCCGTTGACCCCGACACAATCCCGACCTTCCCATTCTATTCGACGGAACATTGTCTGGGATACCTCAGTTGGAGGTTTATCATTTGGCCTGGTATCATCTACTTCGGCGAGCGGGTCTGGAGGGAGATTCGTGCGCGCAGGGCTACACGTTTGTCCAAGGTCCTCGTCCACCCCAGCGGTAAGCACGCAATCAAGACGATGGGACGTGTAACAAAGGCTGATGATCAAAAACACAAAAATGTACAGGCGCCATGGAACTCCGTATTACCAAGCCCAGTTTCAAGTATACCGCAGGTCAATGGCTTTTCCTCCAAATTCCGGAGCTTTCGAGTTTCCAGTGGCATCCTGTCAGTGTCTTGTTCACTTTGGTTCCCAGACCAACCGTTGCTGACCACTGTTAATAATAGTTCACAATCACGTCTGCTCCTGAGGACCCCTACGTATCTATTCACATACGTCAAGTTGGAGACTTCACTCGTGCTCTCGGAGACCGTCTCGGTGTGGGCCCGTCCGTCGTGGCTGCCATGACCCAGGCTGCGATGAAAGGAGCGGAGAAGGATGACAAGGCTGGCGTGTCCCGTGGAGATTTCGTCGAGCTCGATCCTTCGATTTCATCCATCTCGCTACCCCAAGTCCGCATTGATGGTCCTTACGGTGCTCCGGCTGAGGATGTCTTCAGCAATGAAGTTGCTGTGCTTATCGGCGCTGGTATCGGTGCGTTAAATTATCCCGCCCGAGTTGATCCCATCTTTGGTGTGCTGACTGAAACCAACATCTTTCTGACAGGTGTTACACCATTTGCGTCTATTCTGAAGCACATCTGGTACAGACAGAGGAAAGGCAGACTCGGATCTCTGCGCCGTGTCGAGTTTTTCTGGGTCTGCCGTGACGCTCCTTCGTTTGGATGGTTCCAAAGCCTACTTCAGGAAGTTGAGGCCGCCCAAGCTGATCGTGAGTCCTCTTGTTCATGATGCCTGTCATCAGAAGGAGAAACTAACAACCGCGCTCAGCCAACTTCCTTCGCATCAACATTTACCTGACACAGAAGATCGGGGAGGACATGCTTTGGAACATTGCAGTCAACGACGCTGGCGCAGACTACGATCCCCTGACGCTGCTTCGCTCGCGCACCATGTTCGGTCGCCCAGACTGGAAGTCAATTTATGGTCAGATGAAGCAGGCTATTGAGACCGGTCAATACCTTCCGGGAAGCACATCCCAACTCAAGACCAAAGTCGGAGTATGTCAACCTCCTTAAGTCCGCTGTTTCACGTTTCTGATTTTACTCTGTTTTCAGACTTACTTCTGCGGTCCTGGCGTTCTGGCGAAAGCTATCAAGGAGGCCTGCGATGAAAGCTCGTCTTCCACTGTCGAGTTTAGCTTCGCCAAGGTTTGTCCTCTCATTGGCCCAATCTACTCCTGCGCGCTAATGTGATCCAATAGGAGCACTTCTGATCTTATTTTGTGTGGCGGGCTATTCTTGATGTGTCTTGATACCCCTGCTTTGCTTTGTTGCATTTGGCGCTTATGTTATTGCTACATCGAGCTGTACGCGCATCCCGAAAACATTGGGACTCTTAAGTACATTTCCTTGCAGTTACACAAATAAGCACGACGAAGACGGACTACTAAGACGGACTTCACTCATTTCACGGGCACGATGCAATATATTACCAGTACCAGTACATGTTCCTTACCACTATTACGGTATTTTGATTTCTTCCAGACGACCGTCCCATAACCTCGTTTGTCGGCGACATTGAAGGGAGTCTATGCTACCACGACTGATCTGTTCCTCTGCTATGGTTTTGATACTTCTCATCGTTACCCGGTTAGCTCGGGCCCTGTTCGGCCCATGGCTTGGCTCGATCGGACTCTCGATGACGGGCTCGTCGAGGTTGTGCTTTGGGAAGAACTCCTGGAGATTTTCGAAGACTTGCCGAACTCCCGGCCGCGTTGGACCCGCAAAGGCAGACACCCTGCGCGAATTCGATTGGTATTCTTCGCCCGAAGACGGGGGAATGTCGCTCGTCTCCTCCTGTCCCGACAACTTGGAACGACGATGGTGCACGTTGGGCGGAGGCTTTTGCCACATAGATCCGCCTGCACTGTCGCTGTCGCTAAAGGTCAATGTGGTCTGTCCCCGTGAATTTGGGCTTCCCGAAGGTATGGATTCGCGACGAGAGAATGATGGGAGCGCACGAGCATCCCTTTGTGAAGGCAGGGATGTCTGGGTAATTGAGTTGTGGCCCTTCAATTGGATGTGTTCAGCTGGGTATCTCGCCACAGGTTCAATGAATTTGACTTGGGGCAAAAGATGTGTTGAATATGCGGTCGTTAGTGTCTTCTCCGGAAGAGCGGGGGGGACGTATGTATACGGTTGCAATAGGCTCGGTTTACCATCGTCAGATATAGTCTCAGCCTTCTGGAAATCGCGTGAAATATCCTGGGCCTGCGATTGCTTTGACCCGTGCAGAACGAGTGAACGCAGCTGCCGATTGCACTGAGTCCCAGCCCGGCGAATTACCGGAGGGTCGCCAGGTTCTGACAGCAAGGAAGAGCTAGAACCCCTTCCTCCCGCAACCGAATTGCTTCGTCCGAGAGACCTTGGTTTTCGAGGACCGACGGGCGTTATCGTGACCAATGGTGGTGTTGATGGTCTGGGAAGTTTCCAAATGGATGGAATGGGAGTAGGGGGAAGCGGTCGAACCCCAGACCTGGAAATCGTACTGTTCATCGTCAGTGCAGGAGAAGCTGGTGCTTCATCTGGGCCTGAGACATTCACGTCCATGATTCTCGAGTGCATCTTTGCTATGTCTGAGGCGCCTGTCCCGGTCGCGGATACTGGGCTCTCGTCACCGCCTCGAGGTTTGCGGGATGGAGGATGCGGACGCAGAGACTTGTAGCCCATGTCAGACATGCCCGGAAATGACCAATTAGTTGGGAGATCAAGATATGGATGCCCTAGCAGCAGAGTCGCGGATGGGCGCTCTTCCGGATTCCTGGCAAATGTGTGTCGGATGCCTGCTGGCTGACAAAAAGTAATGATGCTCACAGCTTGAAGCATTCGCTTCGGAAATGGAGAGCTAATGGCGACAGATTGCAGTCATCTGGAAGTGGAGGAATGGCTTTCGCTTCACTCAGCTGAAGAGGAGGGATGACTCGGGTGTGGCATGCTAGCTCGAACAGCAATTCTTACCTTCATTAACACCGACATAATGTTTTCATCCAGCCAAGGTCTCTTTGCGGTCCACATCTCGAACACGATGCATCCTACACTCCATACGTCGACTTTCATATCATACCCCTGGCCGCTTCCCCCCGTTCGGAGGGTTTCTGGCGCCATCCAGTAGGAGGTTCCTTTGAAGGAGAATGCACGATCACTCTCCGCGAGTTTCTTGGAGATTCCAAAATCTGAGATTTTGCATACGCCTGAATCCTCAACAAGGATGTTGTCGCCCTTGAGATCCTATAAGGGCGATAAATAATTAGGCGCTGGCTAGAAGAGAGGTCGGACGCACCCTATGGACGATTCCGTTAGCATGTAGGTATGAAAGCCCCTCCAATATTTGAGCAGTGAAGTATCGGGTAACATCGTCTTTGAATGGTCCATGAGTCTTGAGACAGCCGCCAATGCTCCCTCCAGAAACATATTCCAGAAATCTACAAAAAGATCCGTCATCCTTGAGCGCCATTGACCCTCCTGAGAACTTACATATTAACCGTCGCCTCGTTCTCCTCAAACCCGAGATACTGAACGATATTGGGGTGTTCCAGGTTCTTCATATGTTCACGCTCCTCCCTAAGAGTATCCACGATCTTGACAAGGTCGCTTTTCATACGATCGCTCTTCGTGAGCGGGCGTTCGACCTGCTTGACGGCCATGATCTCTCCGGAAGTTGCATTGAAGGCTAGGTAGACTTTCCCGTGGCTACCTTTGCCGATCAACTCGCCCTTGATCCATCGGAAAGTTGGCTCGACCGGTTCTGAAGTCGCAAATAGGTCAGGTACTCCTTAGTCCCAGAAAACCGAAACCGCTTGCCTCGCACTGCAGTAGCAGGCGACTTCCCCTTGAGGTTCCTTGTATTGCTCCTAGTTTCATCTTTCCCCTCTGTTGCGCGATTGAGGGTGGAGGAAACAGACTTGGATCTGTGGATTGGCCCGCGAGGCGGAGTTGGAGGCGAGGCAAGTGAGTAGCCATTACCACGAATGATCGGAGGCCACTTGTAGAAATAGGCATCGATAGACGGTTTAGAGTGGGGTTTATATAATTGGTAGTGGGGTTCAGGAATGGAGAACTGGGGCCTGGCGTCGGCCACCTGGAAAGTAACGCGAGAGTCCTGTGCAGGCATATTTCCCACCAGGAAGTGTAGGTGCAGTGTAAACGGAATCACTGGCAAGGAGCAGGGTAGATAGATAGAGATGGGTGATGTCGTTGGACAGAGAGTATCGGTTAGTGGGGGTTCAGATTGGACTTGACGTCGACGGGGAGACCTAAGATGATATCTTGAGGGAGTTTGACCGTCTTTGCACACAGCCTTGTTTGCATTTGTGCCACTATCACACCAATGATATTTTTGGAGGCACATACATACCAGAACTCTGGACAGAAGGATGCCGTTATTTGATAGATCAGAGGTCATAAGACAGCGTGGTACCCACAGAGGCTAAATAAAAGAAGTGGAGGAGAAAGCCGGGCCCAAACAAGAGTCACTTGGCAAGAAGCACCGTGACGCCAGATTAGTTGGTCTTCATGGGATGCGACCAAGATGTCAAAAGACATTTGGTACGAGGTAAGGTCTGGTAAGGTCTCCGGCTGCTCACAACATGTACGAGGTCAAGTGAGAAGATTCGCTATCTAGCCGACGTAGTTATTTCCACGTGCCAACTGCGCCCTTCAATAATTAGCGCCCGTAGAGACTGGAAATGACAAGAAACAAGCATCAATAATTACAGTGATTCCAGGATCCGAGCGAGATCATGACTAGGCGTAGCAAATTATTCCAATAAAAATATAAGAGCAGTACTATGTATGATGTCGACAACGAATGGAAGAGAAGCCTAGTGCAAGAAATAGACGGGGCAATGCAACATCTTCGAGCAAAAGGAGAATCAATCAAGGATGATCGGATTGTCCGCGCTTCCTGATCCAGAGGCAGAGCATATTGCTGTTCTCTGCAAACGATCGGCGAGATCGTTCTGGACGTCAGTGCAGATATTCCGGGTACTAGGAATGTGGTTGCTGGGGATCTGGGATGCTGTGCTGGATGTTCGCACAGTAAGAGCCGTAGTAGCGCAGCTCCTAATCACCTGAGGGGAGGCCGAAATAGCACGCAGAATCCCCTGACTCTCAATCTTTCCTTTATGGGGCGGTTTTCTTGGTGTTCCGTGAATTGCCGGGTCCTGAAATGCGATGAGGATCATAAGGAGCATGATGTTGTAGGAGGCTCGCTAGAAATAGACTCACCAGTTTGGTCGAACTTGCTTGCTTCGACGAACCGGGTGACGAGTTCTGGGTCAAGCGCTCTTCAGAATATGCCAAAAATTAAGGACCAGATATTTACCCCTTGATCATGATTTGGCGCGGGAGTCAACGTTAGCTCGACCTCATCTTCAGAATTGTCCGAATTCTCGACTGTTAGATCAATCACGACTTGGGATGCAGTTGATTTCAGTGCACGTTGTGAACGGCCTGGCAGTGGCCTATGTTTTTTATTCAAACCTTGAGAAGGGTTGAGAAAAACCAGGCCAAGAATATTCTGCCATTGACTCACGGTGCTTCGGTTCCCTTAGTTTTTGGGCACGATTCATCACCACAGAGTTGGTAAGTTTCTTCCGTTTCACTCGAGAGCTCATGACAGTCGACCTATGTATGGTGAGATGAGGCAACAAACAGAAGTTTCTCAATGCCCAAACACACCGATAGTGGTCGTAGGCGTGCCCTACATTGTGTATAAGTTGGGGGAAGTATTGGTGGATATACTCTTGGAAGGCTTCAGGACCTCGTTCACCGTGGTACGCGGCCAAAATGGTTTCGAATGCATCTCCTGCAGGCTTCACTGCGTCATTTATATTGTGAAAACCAAGTTTATGCATGATGTGGGCAAAGGTAGAGTTGGCTGTCAGGACACTGCGGGCATTCTGAATGAAACTCAACACAAAGGAAGAACACAGCACGCAGAGAAGCAATATTTCTGACCGTATAGAAGCCAGGGCCTTCGTGTGGTCGACACCGAAACAGTTCTTCGGACACAGAGGCGCCTACAAGAGCATCGCCCAGAAATTCCAAACGCTCTCTCTCCTGGTCGTTGTTGCAGATGACGTCCCAAGTCCTGTCAGTCAAGGCGGGCAGCAAGAATAAACAGGCAGGGTTCATGATAAGAGAGACGAGCGATCTCTGCATAGCATCACATAGATGGTTTGCGAATGGGAAAAGAGGATTCTTAACCATCGTCGAACGTCGAACATGGGTAAATAGCGTCAAGTCAAGCGGCGGACTTCTGACTGCTAATTGTAACTTCCCAGAATGGAGCGGCGGACCTGCGGGACCGTGGACTTCCATAAACGGCCATCTTGTTCGAACACGTGTTGGGAGTTTTGAACGCGATCCTCTCAGCACTTACTTGTTCGCGCTTCCCTTTTGTATTCTTCCCCCTTTACGGCCCAGCGTTCGGCGTTTTCGACCACTCTATGGCCTCCTTTGCACAGCCGCCCTATTTCGGTGCCTCAACGTCAGGCCAAAATAACGGCGATGCCACCCGTCAAGCGCCTGGAACAAGGCCAATACCCGTCGACATCCCTGCTCTCCAAAACGCTAGCCGCATACTTCTGGAACAGCTTGCGAAAGACGCCCAAATAATACCCGATATTGGAGAAACATTGACGTGTACGTCGCAGTATATTTTTGCAATTGCACAATGGCTCATGCAGCACAGCGGGGAGTCAGGCGTCCGCTTCATATAGCATATTTCCTGACGATATACGAGTTCCATTCCAAAAGCGCAAGTTTGTTGGTATTCCAGATACTCTTTTCCAATATTATGACAGTATGTCCTGCCCTTCATGAACAAAACATCTTGAACCAAGTACGTTTTAGGCGCCAACGTAACATCGCATATGGGCTTGATGCCAGAAATCGAGCGCGTCTGGATCTCCATCGACCACAAACTTTTTCTCTGGGACTACACCGAGGGGTGAGTGCATCGCTACTGTGAACAAAACGCGATTGTTCAACTCTCTTAGTCAAGAAATAGCGTCATTCATGGACCAACCCGACGTAATAACCCATGTCGCCCTTGTCCGACCCAAGCAAGGCCTATTCATTGACGATATCACCTCCCTCCTTGTCATTTGCACCCCTGTATCTGTTCTCCTGCTTGGTGTCGCCATTTCACACCAACCAACTCTTGAAAATCGGCCTCACAAAGAAATCAAATTATATGCGACAGATCTATCAGTCCCGACAGACATCGAAATGACGTCGGTCATTGGCACGGCGGACGGGAGGATTTTTATGTGTGGTCAACAAGATGGAAACCTATATGAATTGCATTATCAAGCCAACGAGTCCTGGTTTGGGAAAAGGGTTCAACTTATCAACCACTCCATTGGAGGAATGTCAAGCTTGTTACCGCGTTTCGCGTCAGCAAGTAACGATGGTACGTTATTCCTTGTCCACCCCGGAAGCTAGAATTTAGGACTCTTCAGAAAGAATTGTTGCCGCTGTGTCTGATTTGAAACGCAACTGCTTCTACACCCTTACTGCGCGGAACTCGATCTCCATCTATACGCCCAGTGGCGATAAATCCATCCAACATGTACAAACGTTGAATTCGTTGTATAAATCCGCCCAAGAAAAGGCGCCAGGGTCGCCGGCTCTAACACCTCAAACGTTCCAAATCGTTAACGTCCATGTCGTCGACCCCGCCGAATCGCGCTCCGGATTGCAGCTCATCGCCATTACCACCAACGGTGTCCGACTTTATTTCGGCCCGTCGATGGGTTATGGATATGCTTATGGCTCCAGCTCGGGGGCTAGTGGGCTCAAAAATTTGCAGTTGATACACGTTCGACTGCCGCCGCTGAACCTCATTCACCCGGATGAGCAAGCCAAGTTGTTCAGGCCTGCTGGGTCAACCTACACCAACCCTCAGATACATCCTCAGCCAACAACAAGCCGGCCTTACATTATCACGACATTGGACAACACATCTTACGCTGATGGGCTGACTCTCGCTGCTCAAGCGGGGGATGTTGACGGCACGGACTACATTCTATGCCTGGCGGCAGACTTGACCCGCATTGGTAACCTTGGCCAACTGAACCTTCCACAGCAGCCCCAACAACCGCAGTACAATGCTGCGTATGGCCAGTACCCCGCTGGCGGAGGCACTACCCGACCGCCTCTCACGGAGTATGCCAGCCTCTTAACCATCCCTGGAAGAACTTGGTCTATGGCGGCTATTCCCAAGGTAGTTGTTGAAACGCCCAGTGGTACCGCAGCTCCTTCAGCACTCAATGAACTCGCGACTCAATTCGGGGAGGGCCCTAACCAATTCATGCTTCTTACGAATGTTGGATTGACCTTCTTGGTCAAACGACGCGCGGTAGACTACCTTAAAGCAGTGCTAGAAGAGCTGCAATCCGAAGGGAATGTGCAGCCTATCATCGAGTTCCGGGACAGGTACGAGATTCGCCCAAAGATCTATGCTATAGAAGCCTTACTTATCTAATTCCTCTTTGTAGCTTCGGCAGGGACCAAACGTGCTCAATGCTTCTGGGCCTGGCAAGTGGGAATACCTTTCTAGATCCTTTCGATTCAGGAACATCTGGCACGATCAGCACTGTAAGTCCTGAGATTGCTGCCGTGGCGAAGCAGGCCTTCTACGACTTTGGAGAGCGCCCGATCTGGACGGAAAGGGTGATGTATGGCACAGGTACGCACCGTTGTTTGCCTACGAAGGCGGAGGCTCTGATACAGAAATCGCAGCGGAAAACAAGGGCTCAGCTATCTTCAGCGGCAGACGGGAAGGCTTTGCATTGTACTTTGCGCGCCTCGTCAGACCTTTCTGGAAGGCAAAGTTGACGAAGACGGGGTAGGTAAATCCATTTCTTTTGTATCAACAATCGCCTGATTCCCGTAAAGTCCTGTCGGACTGCAGGTTCTGAATGCACCCGAGACCGTACTACTCAATGTCCAGAAGAATCTATACGCACTGAAGGACTTCTTGACTCGAAACCCACACCTGTTCCACTCGTCTCCAAGTGAACCTACATCGAGTCGATCTTCGGTCACGGAACAAGAAGCGTGGAAGGTTGGTTGGCTATATTTCCTTGAATCAGGATTGAACATATTCTTGACTAGGTCGAACAAAGTTCTGTTGCTGAGCTGCAAAGCTTGTTAACAAGGACGATTGAAGCACTGTCCTTCGTCCTACTTCTGAACGATTATCGTCTAGGGGAACTCATCTCAAAGTTAGCGATGCATTTTTCTTTCCTTAGATACCTGATTGATGAAGCCCGACAGATGCGACGCCGAGGTTCAAAGACTGATTGCAGCTCAGACATTTGAAGAGCTAATCACCTCTCAACACGGGATGACGATTTCAAGAGCCTTGGTCAATGTTGTTATCGATCAACAAATAGGCCAACAAATTAGCGTAATATTGTATTCCTTCTTTTCTATCATCTCCTCACATAGCATATTAGGTTGACACGATCAGCGAAGTCCTGCAACACAGATGTGGCTCATTTTGCAGTACGGACGATGTCATGCTGTATAAGGTATGTCCTTTTCATTTCTGATCGTCACCTCCATTTCTCATATAATCATAGGCTAAGGAGAACATCCGCAAGGCTGCTGAGACTCGGAATCCGGTTGAGAAACAAAAGTTTCTTGCTGAATCGCTCAGGTCTGTTTGTCCTGCTCGTCCATCGCAAAATTCAACCCATAGCGTGGTTTAGATTATTCTCGAAAGGCGCACGCATTCTCGAGTTCGAGAAATTGAGAGAGGTCATTGGCGACTTCCAACAACTCGCCTATGCCAAAGGTACGTTTTTTTAGGATATCGCAGCGCGAAGTTTGCTCACAAGGAATGCCAGGGGCAATTCAACTTCCTCTAACGTGCGCCCAGTTACAAGACATAGACAACACTGGATTGGAGTGTTGGCACTCTGGCATCGGTTCCAATGATCCTCGCTATGAATTCATCGAAAGGAGGCTACGGTGTTATGACCTAGTGCTGGACTCTCTGACTGTGTTCGAAGACAGATGCAGTAAAGCACAAGCATCGGCCGCTACCAGCAGAATTCCTCCCCCTCAAGACGACCCCGAAACTGTTCGAGCACATGCTTATGAGCTTGCATTTGCCAGCGAAGATGAGATGTTCCATTCAACATTATACGATTGGTTAATCGGGCGGAATCTTGCCGATGATCTGTTGGAGGTTGGTTTCTTCAATGCGTAGTCTATGGATTCCTGACGTATCGTCTGTCAGATGAGACCGGCTTTCCTCGAGGCCCATCTACGAAGAGAACCAGCAACTGTGCAGAAGTTCCAGTTGTTGTGGCAGTTCTATGTTAAAAATGGGCAGCCCCTGAGAGCGGCCGAGGTTCTAGGTGCTTTGGCAGAGTCGACCCAGTAAGTACACCTGCCAACCTTTTCTATCTTTCGCTTACGCTGACCTCCTTCAAGATTCGATCTTCATCTTGATTCCCGGCTTGAATACCTCACATTGGCTGTTGCCAACGCTAAATCCCACCCGATATCAGCTGGTGGAAGACACGAAACCGCGATTGCCTTCCTGACGGACCTCGAAGAGAAGCTCGATGTCGCCCAAGTTCAGCTCGAGATCCATAACACCCTGCTTCCTCACGTTAACGACGCACCTGAAGTTGGAGAGCGAATAGCGTCGCTCTCAAAACAATTGTTCACGATGTCAGATGTAAGCAAGACTTGCCGGAGTTGGAATTCGATTATTGAATCGATTGTGATTTTATTAGCTGTACAGCAAATTTGCTATTCCTTTCGATCTCCCTGCTATCAAATTGCTCTGTCTACATGTATCAGAGCACCGCGACGAGAGCGTTGTACGACCTATATGGAACCAAATATTCGACGAGAGTGCGTATTTAAAAGCCTGCATCGCGACTTGATTCTCATCTACTTTGATCAGTCATGGAAGAGACGGACGTGCCAGCTGACAGAGCGGATCTCATCCAGAGTCGCGTAGTCCCTCTAGGACAGAGGTTCTACCCTTCTGAGAGCGCTTTCCCCCTGCGTGAGTTGCTGTCTCCGTCAGCGTGACTGTGGAAATAACCTATTTTATACAGGCTTCATTGCCACACTCCTCGTGAGATTCCTGCTAGCAAACAAGACTGTCCTTCCGACTGGGTGGGCCGCAAGAATACTCATTCAATGTGGTGTACGATTCCCCGAAATCTGGGACGTGTTCCATGAAATGTATGAGTCGCAGGTGAGGCGCACAGAAGGCATTACAATTGCATTGTTCGCTAAATGCGTTTCAAGGTGCCGCCTTTTAACGACCAGGCTAACGTGCAGGCGATTTCTTCTGAGATCGCCATTCTCATTACCGACTGGCTAGCAGAAGCAACGCGGCCACAGGCTGCCGTGCTGCGAGCAGAATTTCCTGTTGGCCGTGTGGATGCCGCTATCGACCAGTATGTTTCCGAACTTCAACCGGGCAGAACAGAAGCGAGGGGGTTGTATGAAGCAGCAAAGCGCCAGTTGAGACGGTACTGGTAACATTTGTAGAACGCTCAGTTCCTTGATGTATGCCCTAATATGACTCCGACGGCGATTTACTTCCAAATGATCCATTTCCAAAATATAAATACAGAATACACATCAGCTAAGCGACTTCCAGAATCGCATCTTCTGCCCGAAGGAGCGCCCTTTTCGTCAACGCCTCTGTGAACTGGTATACTTTGTACAGTGCTCTGTAGATCGCATAAGGTCACGTAGGATAGCCATGAAGGAAGGCAGATGAGATACCTAACAGCCCCGACGACCAGGAGACCAACGATGATTAACGCAGCGATATCGCGAGAATTGCTATTTCGTCGACTTCGACTACCGCGAAATCGAGCAATCCATTGGACGGGAGCAAGCATGTGAAGAGAGATGAGCATGTGGACCGCAGAGCTTGCCCCTACAAGTGGAAGACCAATGATGAAGCGCCGAATAAAGCGCTTCAAGAACCCTGGCTTGGAGGCAGGTGGTGTAGAACTCGGCGCACGAATAGGTTTAGATTGCAAGATAGGCTCTCCAAGAATGTCCCCCAATTCTCCGTCTTTCAGGACGCGGAATGCCGCAATCATGAGATCCTGAGCGACCTCGATGGGTGAGACGAAGAAGATGCTGCGGTATGCTGGGCCGTCGAAGGCAGACATGAAGAACGTCGTGATAAAGGAAGCGACCATCACTATGAGGGTGAAAAGAAGACCAGATAGGCCCCCAATAATGACTGTATACCAGAATTTAGCGCCCATGCTGACGAAGATCGCAGACATCGCGACCTACTGGGGTTCGTGGCAAGTCCAGATATCTTAGTCCTCGAGAAGCGGTACTGGTAATGGCACTGTGGGCATTGAAAGAATGCACTTCTTGATTGAGAGATGTTTCGCCATTTTTGTAGACAACCGACGTGGACGTACTAAAGGGAGGTGAACAAGACGACGGCAGTGAGGGACTTGATTTTTACTTACACTGATAGAACCCCTGCACAAGCAGGGACGTATAAGGCGCCCAAGCTCCCTCTCTGCCTCCAAGCCGTCGAGGCAAATCCTGCACTGTTTCTCCTGGTCCGACATGGTGGATGTTCAGAATGTCAAACGGGATGCGGGGTCGCTGGCACGAGCATCAGCGGCCGGCTTCGGACGTACATAACGTCACGATTACATATTTCGCCGAGCGCATTGTTGGTCTCAATCTACATCGTCCACGGCAGAGCGGATGAGCTCAGATGAAGGGCAGTCGCGTCAAGTCAGGCTTGTTGGCGCCGTTGCTGGCATGGGCAGTGGTGTGTCTTCTCACCTCTCACCTCCGACCTAGTCGCTGACTTCTTCCCCGCAAGGTTTGACTAAAGTAACTCTCTTGTTCAATGCGGCCCTTGCATAATCTGAATTGGGGCGCTTTCAGGTTGCTGTGGGACACGGGTGAGTTCCTCTTGAGGTATGGTGTCTTTTCTGTGTTCACGACAAGCGTTTTATCCCTTCCTCATAGACCTGTGCACCTGATGCCTAACAAATTCTGAGTTCACAATAGGTTCGACACAATCAAGACGCGCATGCAATGTTCTCCGCCGGGCACACACCGTGGCGCGTTTGATGTCCTAGCCAAGATCGTCAGGAATGAGGTCTGCTTCAAATCGACGCGCCTCAGCGGACTGGATTCCTGATCCAATCTCCAGGGAATTTTTGCCTTATACAAAGGAGCCACTCCTCCTGCAGTCGGATGGGCTGCAATTGACTCGGTCCTCCTTGGCTCTCTCCACAATTACCGGCTATTTCTTCTCCGAAGTGGCATGACAGAACCATCGTCTTCTGGTGCTCCTCGACTGACGTTACTGGCTCACGGAGTTGCGGGACTGTTCGCCGGTTGGACCAGGTGAGTGCCAGAGAGTCATCCTTTCTCGGTCAGCAAGTGCTCGCTTGTCTCAAGCCTAGTACTCTAGCGCCCTGGTCGCGACACCGGTAGAATTACTGAAAGGTCTGTAGATCAACCTGGACTTTAGCTGAGGTCATACTTACATGACCTGTGTTACAGTCAAACTCCAACTGCAATCACAAAAACATGCGTCAGAACGCCAATTCAAAGGTCCCATCGACTGTGCCCAGCAAATTGTCCGCGTGCAGGGCTTTGCTGGGCTATGGTCAGGGCTCACAGGTAGCCTTGCATTCAGAAGCAACTTCTTCTGGATGTTTCTTTCGTTTGAGGTCGGGATCTCTCGCCAATTTGGGGTAACCATTCAGCCTTACTGATCGGGGATACAACTTCGAACTAGGCTTTGATGCGTGGGTTCTCGAGATTGGCAGGGACGCGTTATGAGGTATTTTGCAATGCTACTGTGTCCCTTATCGTTTTTTGACGTGAGTAGATAAGTACCGGGTCCGCCAATTTTCTCTCTGGTGGTCTTGCGTCATTTGTATATTGGGCAATGGCCATTCCTTCTGACAATATCAAAAAGTGGGTCCATTCATTCAGAGATGCGTAAACTTCTTTTACAAACGGTTGGATACAGTCGGATGATGGCTTACCCATACCCTCTGCCATATCCGACCTCCTCAGCCTCCGGAGCCGCGCCTCTGAAGCGACCCTCGTTGCTCATTGTTGCTCGCCAAATCCTCCTCCAAGATGGTTTACCCGGTTTTTACCGTGGCCTCGGTCCCTGTTTTTTACGTGCATTTCCCGTCAATGCATCAGCCCTATTCGTGTACGAAGGCACCATGAGAATGTTAGGTGCTGAAAAGGTATCGCACTCTGTCGTCATTCGGATACATTACCCGGTCCTAAATTTCTCTGATAGACACGTGGCTAGATTTGCGATTGACTTGCAGACATCGCTTCCACTTAAGATTTAGGCTGGGCTAGTGGGCGTCCTATGTAGAAAGGAAGATGCATAGCGATATAGTAGAAATGATGGTTTGTGTCTCCTTTTGGGGAAACAAATACCATATCGAGACAACCTATTTTTGCTCCCGGTCCAACTTCGCACGAAAACATCGAAAACTGCGATTATATCTACAACTACTGCGTTATGCATGAACGTTCCTATCGCCGGCAATTGGAAGTCTTCATACATAAGAGGCTATTAGCAAGCGCCCGATATTGGCGCATACTGAGGAACCAAGAGCGTCATACAGTACAAACAAGAAGCGTGGGATCAGAGATAGCAACGAGAAAAAGTGCTTGGTGGAAGAGCACAGGGCCAATTTCCATTGGAGATTGCGGTCTCCCAAGCATCAGCATCTGACCGGTAGAGATCCAATGCGGCGCGAGCGTTCTCGAGCTGGAGCAGGTGACATCAGTTTGCAGGTCCGACAGTCAAGCGAGCGGTAGCGCTTACTGGGTGCATTTGGCCCTCTTGACAACGTCGTGACATAAGCTGCCAGGAAAGGGTCTGAAGTCCGATAACTTGATGGGGAGAACGTAGTGCATTGCGAAACGGCTGTTTTATCGACGGAGTTCAATGAGCACGCCCAGAAAATCAGCCGTTAGTACTTCCGCGACGAACCTGATAGAGAGCCACGTCTCGTGTGTCCACTGCTGGATGCGGTAGACCCAGGACTGGCCCAGACATAAGATTTAGAATGTTTAGCTCAATTTCAATCAAACATCTTACCGGCTAGATCATGCCAAAGACTATGTCCGACCAGAATCTTCCCTCTAAAAAGATTGGAGAGGTAGGTCTGAATCATTCCGAACTGCCATGCATCGGCTACCCGGGTCGGATGGAGGGGCTAAACAACGGAGCGGAAAGAAAGCTCAGAACTGCCTACCGGAATGTAGGTGAGCCTCGGTTAAGCCGGTACTTGCACTGCGATAATCGGTCACCTTCGTTCGCTCGTCAGTGCCTCTGTTCAAAAGAAAAAAGGGGGACCCAAAGCGACTCACAGTCGTCGTCGGTCTGACATATTTGTCGAATACCGTCGTTCCTCGATAATCGACGATGGCTACTCGTCTGGGAGACGCGTCAACTACGCGACAGCAAAGAATAGGGGCAGACTTACGCCACCAAATTGGTGGTACCGCCTGGCCCAACCCCGACGTTGGTGCAAGAGATGGCGAGAAACCTGTCGATAGCTGGAGGAGGAGCCATTGGAAGAGAGATAGAGCGATGGGGAACACGTCGCTTGTTTCTTCCTCTTTTTATGCGCATTTTAGACTATGGCGTGTAGCTGTCCTGTTGACTCGAAAGGAGCTTAAAGACAGGGTTGAAGGTACTATGACATACGGTGCCCGACACCAAGCAAACGACAATTTTGAATATCGGATAACAAATCGCATATAAGTACCAAGAGAAGGCCTGTGACACGGTCAGCAGCAGGAAAACGACGCCAGATTCAGTATGAGATGTGCAGACGCGATCCCGTCCGGTGAAATCGCGCCTACACCAAGAAGGGCATCGAAGGGACAGATAGATGGCAATAGAGATTGCTGGAAAGATCGACCCCGAAAAAAGGAGATGCCTCGCTCCCAAAATGAACCGATTACTGGCTTGCTTGATTTGGGGTGAGCAGGCCTTCTCGATGACTTCTGAAGACGTTCGTAAGGGACGGATCACGAAACGAGCGGGACTTTCGATGAAGCTTTCAATGAAATCGCGCAGAAAGAAGGGCATTCAATGAATTCTCATTGCTGAAGCCGACCTTTTTTGCCAGCTGCCAGCGGACTCTTGTCAGGCTGAGTGCAGTAAGGTGAAGAACAAAGGGCTGTCAAATCCGCACGATTGTCGTCATGCGGCGTGGACGGTCATAGGGGAAGCCGAATAAAAGTGCTGCTGAGCCAATCTCTGAGCACTGCCTCGTTCTTGGAGATGGTGCCAGTAATGGGAGAAGGACAGGCGCGGAATGGATCAAAAGTGGCAGTCGGTTCACCAAGAAGGCCTTGCCCCGCTGATCGTTATGACAGCGAGCTTAGTCGTCAATCCACAGGGACTTGTCAATATTGAATATTGATCGTGCAACTCCTAAAAACTATATATGAATGACGCTGTATGTCATCGTAAATGCATTTACGACCTCGGTAAACTTGATGTCAAACGAGCTCCCGTTCAACACTTACCGCATGCACAGACGTTTGCATTCAGCGACATTGCTGTCGAAACCTGTTCTGATTAGCGCTCGGCAGATCGCAAGGCTGAAGAAGGGCAAGCAGCAGCGTCGATAGGTTCATACAGATTAGGATGGCCAAATGCCATGGTGTACAAAATCGTAAAGTATTCCTCCTTGACCGGATCGAGATAGCACTCATGATATGTCGTCCACTAATGCCCTGAGTCTGAGATATCAGGTAGTGCAAGGAGTAATGCCGGCCACTACATGGAGAATGCCAGTGCGAGAGAGCGGGTTAGGTCTCTGTGGAACCAGCAAATAGGGGTAGTCGGCAGTTTTGCTAACGGGGCCGTTCGCTGACCTGGGCCTTATCGGTTCGTAGAGTGAGCCTTGGCCGCTCTTTTCCTCCGTCGAGCCTGTTGCCGATATATGCTCGCCTGGTGACGAAACCATAGGCGGCCTTCTCGACCATGCGAGGGGTATACCTGCCGCAGAGGAAGTCGATAGAGCTTCTCCGTTGGAGCCCGATTCCCACCCTTTACACTCTCTTCGAATAAGCGTTGTCGTCGTTCGGATTGTTCTAGCCTCGCGGTGGCTCTTATCTTCTGAACGATGTCCATTCGGCCCTCCTTGAGCGCTAACTGAGACACACGACGTAATACGCGCCTATCTTCGAGGTGATTGCCCCATCGCGACTTGAAGAACGCGAGCTGCTTCCAGGCCACAGTCCCACACCTCTTGGCTCGCCGAAGCATCGAGAGAAGGAGGAATACTGTGCGAGAAGTCGGTTGAAGGCTCGGGTGAAGGCGCAGTAATGAATGCATCTTTTTCCGTGCGTCATCGTACTTGGGGAGCCCGCTCTTTTTAGGGCTGAAGGCCATGTGAATATGGACAACCCTTAGGCAGGCTAGCATTTTCTTGGTGTCCAGAGCGCGAGGTATTGCTTTGAAGTACGCCTCAGTCAGCGCCCAGGCGCCATCCCTATCGCCCGCCCTCATCATCAGCTGAACCAGACAATAGATGGCATATGGAGATGTCTCGTGAAGGGGTGGCAACCTCGATGGCCTGTTGGAGTTTACAAGTTGCCGTTGGAGTTCAAAGGGCTTCGGGTCGAAAGGGGGTACTGAGGATTGTCCGTCATTGGCACCGCCCTGCTGAGCGGAGAGTACACTGCGCCGTCTTTTGGGTGCACGACACAGTTCCAGCCATATTGGCAGGGGTATATCAGGCCGGCCTTTTTCGTCTTTGGGCAGTTTGCGTTCTGTTTGCAGACTGCGCACGTAGCCCCACGCATAATTCCATTTTGCTTGGTGGACGTACAATCGGACTTGCAGTTTATAGGACTCCATATCTTCTGGAATGCCGGACTGTCGAAGTTCGTGAAGTAGTCTGGTTGCAATTGAGTAGGAGCGATGCTTGATACTCAAGTCAATGAGTAGGTTGTATGAATACGTTGAATGGTGGTGGGGATAACGGGCATGATAGTCTAACAGTGCCGGAAGGCTGAGAGAGGGTTTACGGACATTGACGAGATAGAGAAGGTTTCGACAGAGCGAGCGCCAGTCCCTAGGAACATTAAGGTATGATGGTCGGGGTTCTATGGATGCCATAGCCACTGGCGTAAGGACTTCCGAATGGTGTTCTGGGGGTAGGTCGTCGAACAAGTCGCAAGGTTCCTCATCGGGTTCATGTATGTCCTCAGGTGATGGCGGGTAATCGTACAGTTGGAGGTTGAAGTCGCCGACAGCGGCCGAGCAACTGAGTTTGGGGTGACACTGTGGTAAATCACGAAGGTCCAAAGGTGAATGACGTTGGCGTCTACGCGTATTCTGGTGGTTACTCTGTTTGCCTGCCTGCCTGGCGGTGGTGTGAAGCTTAGCTGAGTGACCAGTGCGCATTAAACTCGTCTTGTGAGTTGTGCCCCTGCAACACTCTCGGACGAAGTTGTCTCGAAAACTCAAGGGTTGAGCCACGCTCCCCAGTCTACTCCAGTTGTTTCACCGTCAGAATCAGAATAATGGATCGGGGAATTGGAACGCACCGAGAAGGACCAGGCTGCCTCAGATATTCCCACTCAGCCGGTTTAGAGGCAGTTTGACACCCTCCTACTGAGCGTACACCGCGTTGTCGGGCACGTTCTAGTGGGAGATATGCCACAGTACGTCGAGACCATGCTTTCCCGGCGGCCAGTTGGAGAGTTGACACAAAGGAGAGTGAGCTGGCAAGCAATGTGTCGGGACTGGTCGGGACAGCGAACAGACGAAGGACGCGAAGGGGCATGCATGGGAATGTGAGCACTGTCTCCTACGCGCGTCGTAGGGTGCTTTAGTGTCCGTCAAGCTAGTATGAGGGATGAACGGGGACAGGTGCTCAACGTCAACGGAGAACGCGACGCTCAGCTTTTTTCCCGGCCCGCAACTCCTTTGTGGTCACTTGTTTGGCCTTGAGGACCGCAAGATCGCGTCAAGAGTAGCATATTGCATTGAACTCATGAACTGCAGGAATACGACATGCCGTGTTCAAATAAGAAAGGTCCCTCAAGGCGTACAATCGACTGGCAGAGTCAGAAGAATGACAGCAGCACCCCGCTATTTAGATTTCTCGGTCTACAAACATTTCGGCGATGGACAAGCTCACCGATGGGAGCTCGTCTCTCATGGTCACTGCCATAACCTAGTTCAATATCTCGCTGCAAAGTTGAATGAAAGCGCCGTTATGCGATCTCTAAGTTCTGCCAAAGTGAGTTGGTCGAATAGCCGACGATCGTGATATAATTTACGAAACATCGACCACGAGCCATGCCTTGCTCAGTTCGTGGAGGGAAAGCGACTTTTCAGCTTCGATGCTCAGCTAGGGAATTCATAATCGGAAATACAAACTAGGGGCGACCTTGAGAAAGGACGATGCAAATTGAATTCCTAAGTACGAAGACAGATAGCAAATATGTAACGACCTCAGCACGCAGCAGTTCTTTGCTTAGAATTGCATGGGAGGCGTCCCCCGTAGCCTGTTCTCCCACCCTTCTTTCAAAGGGTAGTGCTGGAGAACGGTTCGCATAAGGTGCGACAGGCCTTGTGCTCTTGATTCCGCCAACTTCTCGATTTCCACTTCCCAAGATCGGACGACATGTACCGAGAGCAAGAAGCCGTCTCGATTGACAAGACGATCGAGGTTCTCCAGCCACGTTTTCCATTCTTGTGTAAGTCTGGGCAGGATTAATGGCTCCAGCTCCGAAATCATGAGTGGTTGATGGTCGCTGATGAGTTTGGTGACATCAGCTAGGAATCTGAAGGTTTCGGCAGGTTGGAACTTGTCGTGATGCATTGATTGGATGGGGGAAGACGATGTGGATTGTTTGTTGGTGGGCTGGGGTGGTGGGGGCTTGTACGAGAAGTACGGGAGGTACGACACACATGTCGACACGAATTCGACGACGTGAGGTCTGATACGGTTGAGAATGTATTCATCTCGCATTGCGGGTTGCGGCACGCCAAAGAGAGGTTGCGATGAAAAAACCGAGCCGGAGGAATACGGATATTTCTCGTGTAATTTCTGGCTGGCCTTCTTGAGTGCTTCGATCGCTTCCTGAGCCGAGGGTCGAGGAATGAGCGGAAGTATCGTCGATTTGAGTGAAGGTTGCGCCTTAAGGAGGCCAGCAAGAATCGGAAGGAGGGACTGGGGTGGCAGAGATGCTAGATATGAACCAAATCGGTCAACTGCGGCTGTGGGTAACAGAGTGGACGAACCTATCAGGACGCCAATATCGACACCTTCTTCCTCATGAGGGTGCTTATCCTTAGTCAACGAGTTCTCCTCCTTAGAGGTGGCATTCAAAGAGTTGACGACTCGAGCACGTTTCGGAGCAGCCCGTTTTGGCCGTTCGGGTGTGGGACTTCTGCCCATCGACTCATCTCGGGGCGTCGAATACCTGCTACCTTCCGACTCTTCATCATGCTCAATTCTGCGCTTCTGAGGCCTGCAAGAGTTTGCTGACTGGGCGATTGACGATGCAAGCTGCTGAAAAGCTGCAGGATTGGTGTGGCCTGGAGTCGCAGAGCCCCAGCCGGTGGAACTCATGGCAGATGAACCTGTTGGACCGAGGCCAAAGCCGAATCCAAACGGAGAGGGTGCATGCAAGACGGGTCTGGGATGGAAGTCGATGTGCGGGTGGAGAACGTTGGCCATGATGAAAGTCGTGAGGAGAAAGGTGAAAGGGAGGAGGGCAACAGGCTAATGTCACGCTCGCAAGGTAACCGTCCCCGTCACGTCTGTGGCCGCGTAGTGATCACGTGGGATGACCGGACCTGCCCTGAACAGGCTTTCCACAAAAAGAGCCTCGCTTTTTTTCCACCTCGCGCTTGTACCGTGATCGTCGTGCATATTCTTTCAGCCACCATGGTGAGTCTAATCTTCTTGCCAGCATCTCTAAGACGAGACAAACGAATCGCTACTTCGAAGCCAATAGGCTGATGAATGTTATTCATATACCCAAATTTCTGACTTTTGTCCAGCCGTGCTGAACACGAGGCTTACCCTTTCCCCCTTAGATCGCTCCGAATCTGTGTCTCCTCCATATTGTGAGTATTTGACCTTGGTGTCGACATGATGCATCAAATAGAAGTCAAGCACTGACCCGGTCTCAAGGACCTGGGGGTGGTGAATTTACCATGCTAATACTGATCCTTTTCTGCGTTGTTCTTCTGGAATCCTTCGCTGACACCCTTTTTCCTATAGTTTACCGTATCTTGAAAATTTCCAGGACACTGTGGACTCCGTAAATTTCTTGTATTATGCCCTCATATATCCAATGGGGTTTCACTTCATGAAATGCCGTAACGGTGTGGATGGCAATAAGTGGTATCAACGTCACTAGTAAGTCCACTCATTGACTAAGTATCATAAACCCAAAAGTTCGAAGTCGCGTGCACTAGAAGGTGCCACAATGTCATTAGATTTCTACTCTACGAGGTGGTGTTGTAAGGATATGGCCAGAAAATATTGAATAGCCAGAGGACGCTCATGAAAATGAGCAATCTGGCATTTACATGGAGGGCTCCACTTTCTGCGAACCACAGCCGGAGGGCAGATGGTTGCGATGGACTGTCCTCCGCTAGGCGATCGACCCACCGTCTTGGACGGATGGGTGTGTCAGGCTCCATTGGCAGCGGGTTTCCTGCGCTGTCCTTGCGTCCGTGTAGCGGCGCGAGGCTGATCATCACCTCTTGGCCATCGGCATCTTGAGGTGCAGCATTGCTCGGTGGCGCAGTTACAGGTGGAGGCAGCTCTCGTGCTCTGACCCCACATATTCGGTTCGTGATTTCGCCAGTGGCGTACGCAATGCGATCGCATAGGTAGACGAACATGACAGAGGTGATGACGAAGTTGAGAGGTCGCCATTGGGTACCCGGAAGGGCAAGCAAGACACCTTTGCTGTCTCCAGCCAACCAGAAGTGGTACTGAACGATAAACGTTTCCAAGGAACATTTGCCGATGAAAGCGAACGCTCGAGAACTCGAAGACCGCAAGATGACGCTTGAATTTCGGAGGATGGTGAAGGCTAGGACAGGGAGGAAGGAGATATAAGGGTGCCAAGTGTTGTATGTAAATTTGGATTCTTGATATAGTTCAAATGCAAAGAACCATATTAAAATCAATGCCGACGCGACGATGGATAGCTTGAGGGCCAGCGGCCAGCGTAGATGATCTCCCAGGTGGTATTCGCGGAACTTGATGACAGCGATCGCAGTCAACATGCCCACATATACGATCCATAGGTCAAGGTTCACCCTGAAGGACCATTCGCGCGCTGACCAATGAATGCCGCAAAATCGGCGAAGAATGTCGAAGATGCCCTCTAACACCCAGCTCTCATTCATGAACCAGGTCATGAAAGCAGCGGATGCTAAAATCTTGCCGATGAGGAGAGGGGTGCGGTCATTAAATCGAGCACCAATGACCATGGTGATGTAGACCACAAGATACCACATCGACACGAGCGGGGTAAAATAGTAGGATATGTAGTCGGTGTTCATGGTGTAGGCGAGGAGGATGGTGTAGAAATTCAACCGTACAAGGACCTGAAAGAACAATATAAGAATTACTACCGATGCAAACTTTGAATGCCCTTACTTGGGCTATCCTAAAAAAGCCGAAATCTGCCTTTTTGATGTAGAAAGTCGCATGCCCATAGCCAGTCATAAACAAGTATGACGCAACCAAAACGCGGATTGGGTTATAGATCCCTGAAATCTTCGAGGCTCCGAAGTAATGATAGATGAGGATGGCAACTGGGTATGCATGAATAACATGGGCGTGATCAAGAAGCAAACAAGACTTACTTTGCATCCAACCTTTCCATTCGTCCGTCTGGTCGCGATTCAGGTATCCCATATCCTTGTCTCCTCGTTTCACTGTGACTAGTCCTATGCCCAATGATGAAAAGCACAGAAATCCGAAAGTCCACGGATTGAAGTGCTTTTGCTCCTTGAGCCACAAGTCAGTTCGATCGGCAGCATAAATTAGTGCGATGGAGGTGCTAATGATCAACGCAGGCAGGGCATACTGGTGGGTCAGAGCAGCAGAAATAGTTGTGCCACCTGTTCCTAAAGAATTATCAATAACCAGAGTGGCGGAAATAAGAGATTTGGCCTGCCTGATTTGTAGATCGCATAGAGGAAATAAGGACCTGAGAGAAGGACTGCCGCCAAAAATACAAGTTGTAATATGGAAGGCATTGGATAGCGGTTGCAGCAAGTTTTGTTCAAAGGGAAGGTTTTTGGTAGAATATCGTTACAGCGAAGGTTGAGCAAAATTCTAGCTTGAAGGCTAACAAGGCTGTCAGCGAAATGAAGACCGTCCTCCGTTAGTGATTCATCCAACATCTTGTTGAAAACAAGTGGAAGCGAGAGTGATTGATGAAGATGCAGGGATGGTGATAAGCCGCGTCGAGGATGTTCTACCAGGGGATTGATGTGATGGTAGAGCTCAGAATTCATGGCGTCGATGTCTGCAGGGTGCATAGTTGCTGCGCGGGAAGTAGAGAGCTTCGAGGGTACAACTAGGCCCACAGGAAGAACAACGACTTCATCAGCCGGCTTTGGACCTTTATTTAATACGGAAAATATACGCTCCATGTTGCTTCTCCAGGCTGCACTGCCACCAGAAAGATCGGCATAACGGAGATACCATAATCCTGAGCCGAGAACGACCATTGCAGGGCGCTGAGCAGAGCTCTGCCTGTGCAGCACCTCGTTCACTTTCGCGCCATTAATGATTCCGTGTGTATACGTGGTGTTCAGGAAGGGGTCCCACGCGAACGTTAGATTCGTTCCGTATTTGCTTTGAAGTTTGTGGTCGGAGTGTTTTTTGGAGTCGTCTAATGGTAGTTCGAGGGATTTGTCCAGTAATTGGGCCACCTGGAAGAAGAGTTTGCGGGCCACAGAGTCGCCAATGAAGATGAGCTCCTTGGACTTCAAGCAGGCAGCAGAGTCCTTTTCGGGGTACGCGTATAGCATGCACCCTAGACCGGCTTTAGAGCAATATAGTACAAGCTTATTACGACGCACCATCTGGTTGCCAGTTGCGATAGTTAGGGTCCAGCCAGCTCCCATCGTTCAATAATGCGTTGCAGTGGAAAGGGTCTGACCAACCTAGGCATGAGCAAGAATCAGCACCTTTGCAGCACAACTGGACGGCGGGAACGACTCACTGCTGAGAGTCAAATGACCCAATCCAATCACAACACCAAAAAGAATGGTAGAGATACCGAGGAAATGCGGCCATGAAGGATTCAATCTCGATTTAAAAGGCGCCATAATGACTGTTGAGGACACCAGTTGCGCAGACTGGATCGTCAGAAGGCTTGAGGAAGAGTCTAGAAGGTGCTGAGATGGCAGAAGAGTCTAACTTGCATGAGCCAGAAGAGAGAACATTCGAAGATAGACGCCGTTTATGGGGCTGAGCAAAGAGCTGGCAGCTGCAGCGCCGGGCGGCAATTCCGGGGGCATGTTTATCTCCGAAAAGGGTGATCGACTGTTCTCATCAACCACGTCCTCAAACAGATGATGCACCTGGTGAACAGAGACTCGAGAAATTGATGCTTGCTACATATGATATGTCCATGCAAATAGATATGGGTAAATGTGGTCCGAGGGGTAGTAGTAGTGGTACTTTATAAAGCGAATTCTGTACGGTAATAAGCGGACGTCGCGGACCGATGGAATGAAGGAGCATGTGCTGGAATAATCCGACAATCCTATGATACATGTTAGGTCGACAAACCGGTTCTGGCAAAGAGGATGAGTATCACTTAGGATCACAATTTTGAGACAGAGAAACTCACCCTTGGCAGCGATTGTTGGCAGAGGATGGAATGCAGGACAGATACCGACACCCAGAGCAGGCTGCAGAGGAATTGGGTAATGAGCTCGAAAGCCACCAGCGATGTGACTCACCGTCATATGGATCAGAAGTATAGAAATTTCGCGTTAGCAGCACGAAAAGAAGGACTGCAAACGGAATGGCGACCAAACGGAAACCCCACATGATGAATCGGTGGCGACTCGTGGTGCTAATGACTGGATAGAAGACAGTGCCAACCAACAGGCCCATTACAAAACCGCCAATATGCGCTGAATGTCTTATCAACCACAATTGAAATGTTAGGTTTTTGAATGGGCGTACCGAAGTTGTCCACATCTTCGAAAAGAGTTGGTCAGCTACGAAAATGTGAGAAGAATGTAAGACCAACATGGAATGTATCCAATTGCAAAGCCGATAAGAAGTTCGATGGTCATGAAAACCAGCTATGTCCAAACTCAGATTACCGCAATGGGGCGCAAAGGAACAGGAATGGACCTTTTTGACAGGTCGGTATTGGAACTTCCAGTGTGCAAACAGGTCGACCCAAGTGACCTATGGATAGCTCCTTCAGAACCATTGATGAGTTCAAAATGACGAACCACCTACCGCTAGTGTTCCAAAGATAGCTCCACTTGCACCGACAGAGGGTATGCCAACCAGCGAGAAATTACCTCCAAGTACATTTCTGAGACGGGGTGAGCTGATCAAGGAATGAAGCTCGGCAACATTAGTCACATACCCGAATATCCCTGCCGCAAAGTAGGTGATCAAGAAGCCTCCAGAACCCATCTCACGCTCGATCTGTCGGAAAGACGCCGATATAAGCGATTTTTACAAATGAATAAAACGGCTATGCACCTGAGCCGATAGTATCATTTGCGCGAGCATATTGATGAGGATATGAACAATGCCTGCGTGCAGAAAAATCGCGGTGATAAACCTAAAATAAGACGTGAAAATCGTTGCTTCATATGTGACGTAGAGCACGCAGTACCTAAACCATTGGTCAGGCGTTGCATTGGGCGGAATGCCTGGTACAACTCCGTAAGCACAGTTAAAACCTCGAAACCAAATCAAGGCTTACCACCGAAGCCGCAAAGCTCTTCGACCGTGCATATTTCGGTCACCGGGTTTGCAGTGTTATTCATACCTAAAAACCTTTCAGGAATTACGCGACAGACAGCAATAACAGTCGCATACAGCCTAATGGAGTGGACGGCGGGACGGCCTCGACGTATTTCATACACGGAGGAAAGCGCGCCCCAAGGTTTACTAGTGCGCTGGAGGAAGGACCCAACATGTAATTCACGACAGGCTAAGAAGACGTTGGGTGTTGCCATCGAAAGCGGGGAAGCACGAGGCGCACCCTAAAAGAGAAAGGGTTCCCTTGCTCGCGCGCATTGAGGACGAGTTCATAGATGAACACTCCAATCATCGCAAGAGTCAATGTATACACTAGGGTCACTGTTGAACAAAGAAGGCACAAAAAGAGGACTGCGGTGTCCAACTCACCAACAACTGGATACCTCTGGCGTCCAATACCCCGCTTCTTATCCTCCATCCGTTGGTCCAGTGGATACCTCGCTGATACAAAGAATTTGGCCATGGGTTTCTCTTTGGACGGAGGCAGTCCTGCTCTGGAATTGGGTTCTCCATACTCTGTGCACGTTGACCCCTCAATGCCCAAATTCCAAGGAGAGAAGAAACGGAAATGGCTTACCCAGGTCCTGGTAATGAACCTGCTTCTGTGGTTTGCCGCGAACGAGGGGGGTAACGACCGTGTCGTCTGTTGGTTGCTCGTTGGAATGGCCATGGCCGTCATCGTCTGAATAGCTGGACAGTCGCCTCTCCCTAGTTGAAGGAGGGGCTGGAGGGGCTGGAAGATCCTTATTCAAGTTGGTTGGATCAGACGCGTCCGAGGTGTGTTGTGCCCGTGGCACTCCAACATTTGTAGGATCGTAATCATCGTCCATAGGATCTTGTTTGGAGTGCTTCCTTTGACTTGTGCTCGCGACTAAATTGCTCGTCATTGAGGTCGAGGTCGACGGTTCGGGGGTGTAATCCATGACGTAGGGGGTTTTGGAATCGGTAGCAGGTTGACTAGAGGCCATGGAAGTAGACGATGGACCCAGGTCCAGATGGTGTGTAGAGCAGGCGTTCGGGGGGCACTGAGAAGGAGAAGCAGAGGAAGGGACAGGTTGAAGAAATACTTCTGTAGAGAGCTTGGAAGAGATGAAAAGCTGTGTGCCGAAATGACAGGTTCACTAATTAGGCACCAAGCGCAGCAAGTCGTGCGGTCAGCCGAGCCCTTCTGGAAACCAGGCTGTTAACACCAGGCATGTCTGATACTTACCCGGTGACTTCGACAAGACTACGTCTAATTTTGTAGGCTCCAGCAGATATTCGGTCTCAAAGATAATCGGACAGGAAGCAAGTACTGGAGACGTGCTGGAACCGTGAATGATCATGATGGTACGTATAAATTTACAGATGAGTGGTTAGTATCAACCTTGAATGCTGTCCATATTCCTAATGCCGAAATCCGGATATCCTGCTGTCGAAGCTGCCATCTATCGGTGTCGTTTCTCCCATGCTTTGGCGCCCTTTCGTTCTGCCCGAAGGTTTGCGAGTAAGGGGTGTTACATGGGTGTTGATCCTCATCGTCGATTCCTCCTCCTCTCCACGACCCTCTGACACGCTCGTCCGACGGTCTTCGTCTTCGTCAGGATCGTATTCGTGTGCGACTGGTCGGCCCCAGCGGGACGCAGATCGCACGCCGTCCAACCACTGTAACGTTGCGATTCCGACTTCGCGGACCTTTCGATTTCTAGATCTCCATGACATCGGCTTCCCTGTGGTGCTTCCGCGACTTGAGCCATTGTCGGAGTTGGAACTAGAATTTTGGATCGAAGTCCTCTTAGTGTCCTCAAGGAAGTCTGGTTTCCCAGGAAGTGCGGCGAGGAGTCGAGGGTCAGAGGGGAACAGCAAGGGGAGCATGTACCGCGAATCCAGCAGTTCGCCCAGAGCCTGCGGTGGGCGTACGGGCTCCCAAGATGATTTATCGAAGGATTTGTGAAATAAAACGTCAATCGAATGCTGAGGGGAAACCGCTTCGCTGGATGAAGTAATTGACGGTGTCCGCTCGTTGACACTAGCAGCGTCATTCGTTAGGGACGAAATGCTACCCTCACGATCGCGGTCTCGTTCTACAATCTGAAATTTTGTCATTGTTGAAATGCTCGGTTGGAAGAGGAACAAACGAACCTCCTTCCTGATAGCTTCAACTCCTAGTTTGACCCGATGTCGTTCCCAATCTTTCTGCAGCTGAGTTAGGTATTGAATGCACTCTTCTGTCATCCGCCCTTCATTGACTTCATATTTGTAGTCACGCACGGCTCGACGCATCTGCCAAAGACCGTTGGAGGTGTCGTCAACAAAGACGCATACGATACACTTGCCTGCAGCGGGTTCATGTGTTTCATCGTCTGAATAGTGGCAACGAGGTCTGAAAATTCGGTAATGGAGGATAGGCACTAGAGCTTGTGAGTAGATTCGACGAGACAAAAATAGGTCGCCATACCTGAAGCCAGTTCAATAAATCTCGGAGAGGTGCAAAGTGTATCTGAATGCCGGAAGGAAGTCCCATTTCTTCTATCCATTCTTCTATTGCGGTCAAATTCATACTGATCTGAGCAGCTCGCGATCTGCAAGTTGCCATCAAGAACAATCAAGCCACGAAAACGTCCGTATTTACCTGCAAATGTACTTTTTGCGCGTAATAACCCGATTGAAGATTTCACCTGTTGACAAGAATTAGTCCATGAAAGATGTCAGAAGATAAGGGACGCACAAGAGGTCCAATACATTACTTGGGACCACAGCTGGGTGATAATCGCCGGGTTTATATCAGAGAGTATTAAAAGCGTATGCAGAGATGCAAGGAACGAAATAAGGTCGGCCGGTGTTGGTTGTGGAGGCTGGTCTTGGAAAATCGAAGACAAGGGAGGCGCAGACGATTGACTTCTGGCTCGATTTATTGTTTTCCGCAATGAGGAGAATCCACGCGACGTGGAAGAGGGGATCGCAGCCTGGCTCTCAGATGGGGAAAGTGGTCGCCGTGGGCTCTTCGGAGATGGGGGAACAGCAGGGCGTCCGGGAGACGGAGGTGGTCCTTTCTTTTTGCTCGAGAAGGGGCGTAGAAAGGACCACTCAGATTCGAACTGGACAGCATCTAATTCGGAGGGCACTGGAGTGTGTGATAGGATAGCAGTGTCCAGTAACTGGTCTATCCGTCGTTCCGCGAAACGAATAATGAATACTATGTCGAGGTTCTCAACACGGCGTTGACAAGTGAATCGTTGGGACGGACTCACCGAAGACAGAATTTATAACTTCCTCTATTAGATCGAAAGAGCCGAGCATGTCGCATGCCTCGTTTATTGAGGTATCACTCTCCAATAGATGGAGCCATAGCGTCGTGTTGTACAGCCAAAATACTAAGCAGGGAAGATCCTCAGATCGACTCTTTGTGGAATTTATGTGTCAGCAACGCAGGTCATGAAAGGGACATGTACTTACGAAGAATGTTTCCTCGATGGCATCTGTTGCGCCGATAATGAGGTCCTCCAGCCATGTATGATCACACGTCAACGCTGCGAATCTGGCCAACATATACAAAGTATTGGCTGGAGTAGAGTCTTTAAATTTGGGGGGATAGTTTGCAATAAGGGATTCGAACATCTGGGGCAGCATTGGAGGTGAGAACACAAGCATGGAGGAGAATTCCAGGCGCGGTGTCTGCAAGGATAGATGTCAGAGTATGGAAGATCCTCCAGTATCGTACTCACAAATATACCATCATCGACTGCTTCGTCAGAGTCAGAGTCAGAGTCAGATTCTGAAAACTCCGAAGACTTCTTCCAGCAATCCGGACCAACACCAAGAACCTTTCCTACATCGTCACGCAGCTCCTTCTGTCTGCCTTTCTTCTTCAATCGTTGATCAAACGACCTGCGTCGTTCTTCCATATGACCGCCTGTCCAACCTTGGCCACGCATTGATTCTCCAAGCAACAACGCCACATCTTCCTTGCCTGGAACCATGGAATGCGCGGTTACGATGTCGAGAGGTGTAAGCTTCCTGTTCGTCAAGGCGAACGGCGAGCAGCCATGGGTCATCAAGTACGACACCAACGTCGGAGGAGAGAGGAGTGCAGCATAATGCAGAGGGCTCCAGCCCGCTAGAAACATGTTATATGACATCGAGGTCGACAGAACAGCATGGCTCACCCTTGTCTGCACTCATATCGGCTCCTTGGGAAACCAAAAGCCTGACGCATTCCTCCCTTTCCACGTCGCGATCAGAGTCGCCCCCGAAGCCATAAATTGCCAGACTAATCAGATTGACGCCATCCTCGTCCCGAAGGCCCAAGTCAACATGTGCTTGCGCTTGAGGATCAGTTAACAGATATTGAACCACCGAGATGTCACCAAACGTGCAAGCACGCGTCAGACAGTGCGAGACTAACACTGCTTTCTGAGCTGGATTCAGACCGGAGTCTGAGCTGATTTGTTGGGATATCTGCGCGATTGTGGGGTATAGAGGGTGAAGATCTGGTTCTGGGGAGATATCGATTGTGTGCGGCGGCGTCGCTGGCATTCCCGAGAACTACAGAGTCGATGTAGCGCTGTAAGGTCGCCTGTAATTCACTGTTTGCAAACTCCGTAGTAGTCTCGCAGCGACGGGACTATGGAGACGCGTGGATAACGCGTCTGGGAAAGTGATCGGCAGCACCTTCTATGATATCACCGGAAGTTTGAACGATGCAATCGTAGGTTATGGTACAGAGCGGGTAGGAAGTAAACAAGGCTGAGGATGCAGGAGGTTGAACTCGGAAGCGAGACAGCCTGTCAATGTTCTTGAACGGGAACATTTTGCCGAAAATAACCATCACGATCGAGCCGAGTATGCTTTCAAACTTTGCACCCTACCACTCAAGTACTCGCCCTTCGTCCATCATGCCTCCGCACAAGCGCCAGAAGTTGTCACCATCGGAAGACCGCAATGAGGAGTCGAATGCATCAGCGGACGAATCGCAAGCGGCGGACGACAACGCCGATGCAGACTTGGACAGTTTCAGTGAGGGCCCGGAAATGGATGAGGACGACGACATCGAGAACCTCAAGCCTCAAAAATCGAAACAAACTTCGAAGCGAAAGATACGCGCAACAGGCGGGTCCAAATTTGGCGCCACGCTAGAGTTTCTTCTAGAGACAGAAACACCGTCGACTCTGCCACTATCTCTCAAGCCTTCAATAGCGCGGAAACGGAACGATGAGAAACTAGAACTACGAGCGAAGAAGGTCCTTCAAATAGAAAAGAAGGAGAAGGAGGATAAGGCTCGGGTAAAGGATGTGATTGGAGGTTGGGGAGGGGAAAGCGAGAGGGCATTGCGAAAGGTCGCGCAACGAGGAGGTACGTTCCTAATCAACGCTGTAGCTTCTGTTGTTCACTTCATTTCCTCAAGTTGTCAGACTTTTCAACGTCATCCAACAATCTCAGGTCCAAGTAGCAGCTGCGGCGGAAGAGGCAAAGACCAATCGCGGCGCAGGCAAACCGTCACTCCCTGCCCCCGTAGTGGAAAGCAAAGGCAAAAACAAGGGTAAAAGCAAGGATAATATAATCGGGAGAGGCAAAGAAAGTAAGCCATCTCGACATTGCCTACTGGAAATATCATTTTGATTGCGATTTACTCCAGGTGCAGTTGACAAAGATGATTTCTTCAACATGATAAGGTCTGGAGGAGTTGTCTCGAAGGCGTAATAATGACATCAAATGGTGTATGAGAACCTCGTCCAATATACGGTGGCTTCTCAACTGCAAGAGCCAGTTCGTACTTTACGTCGGTTTTCCTTTCGTTGACCTGTTTCCTCCTGAAGCAAGAAAAACAGGCACAAGAATGCACCTTCACAGGGCCGGCCTTGTCACAAACCCAGGTAAAGGCTGTTGTCCTGATGCAACAGGCGAGGCCGAAGCACGTCATATAGATCCCCAATTGCTTAAAGCGTCCTCACGACTTCTTGACTAAGGTTTCCACCCAATCGTCGAGTTCTGGCCATGGACTCCCCTTTTAACCATCCGCACATCCTCTCAGCTCATTCTCTCTTTAAAGTTGATCCTTCACCATGGTTAACTTGTCGCGGCTGCTAATCCCGTTTCTCTCATCCGTTCTTCCCTCTCAAGTGCCTATGGGCCCTCACCATGCCCCCACAGCTTCACCAAAGTCCGTTGCTATCATTGGTGCTGGAAGCGGTGGCCTTGCTATGCTCAAGGCTCTGCTAGACTTGCCGCTCTCCTTGCGTGAAGGATGGGAGATTGTACTGTACGAAGAGAGAGAAGATGTCGGTGGCATCTGGTAATGTCAATGTCTTTGGCCCATCCGACATGCAGCCAACGCGTTATGCTACAGGCTACCGGACCCCAGAGGAGTAACCCCTCCTGAGCTTCCAGAAACGCCTCTCTACCCACTCCTCCGTACGAATACTCCAGTGCCGTTCATGACCTATCCTGGCTTCCCCTTCACCGAAGGCACACCCCTCTTTCCAAGCCACGAATATGTCCAAACCTACCATGCACGCTACGCCGACGAGTTGAATCTCCGAGGTCACATCCGTTTTCACCACAGGCTCGAGAAAGCTGCATGGGAAGGACCTTCGAAGGAAGGTTTCTGGAACCTCACCATCTCAGACCGCAAGAAGGGCGTCGTCCAGACGAAAACTCACGACCATCTAGTGATCGCCAGCGGAAACAACCACATTCCACACATCCCTACCTGGGAGGGACAAGACGAATGGCTGGCGAACAGTCCACCTGGTGGCCTCAAGAGGCGTCTCATTCATTCGATTTATTACCGTGAGCCGGAAGAATTTACCGGGCAAAGCGTTTTAATAGTTGGAAACGGTGCCAGTGGTCGGGATGCGTCTACTCAGTTAGAAGGATTGGCCCGAGAGGTATGCCGGTGTCGTGAATTTCTGTATGTGTTTTCCACTGACGAAACCAGGTATTCATTTCCATCAGGCATGAGGACCAACGCGTAGTCGGCCAAATCAAACCTGAAATCCACCATTTCTCCGCGACCGGAGTAGTTTTCGTAGATGGCACTTTCGTAAACCCGGACGTCGTCCTGCTTGCAACGGGATACGAGCACCGTAAACCTTTCCTTGAGGAGACCGGCCTCCTGCAAATCGACCGCTCAGCTCGCGACAACTCTTCCAGTACCAATGGCCTTGTTTCGAACACTCGATATATCTTCCCTCTTCACCAACACATCCTTTCTCTAAGCCCGGAGTACCCCACCAATGCCCTTGCTTTCGTTGGTCTGCCCTCAGCTATCCCAAACTGCGCTTCAGATTTGGCTCAGAGCTTGTTCGCTACATATGCAATTGCACATCCGGAGATTCTTCCTTCTCGCTCTGAGATGCTCGCAGAACTTGCACGCCACGAGGATGAGGTCCGCTCGCTGGGTTATGACCCATACACTGTTGGCCATAGAATGCTCACTTTTGATATGTCGAGCGGCTACCAAGACGATCTCGTCGATTTCCTCAAGAAAAAGGTCAGTGTGAATGTGTTCATTCCTTTTTGTTGTGGTCCCTAACCGCGATTTGCCTGTGCAGGGTGTCATTCGGGATGATGGAAAAAAATTCGTAGAGCAATGGCGAAGGGACGTCTTCACATACAAGTACATCGTTCGTGGTTGGAAGCACATTGAAGAGCTCGGCGTCGGCGACGAATGGGTCAGAGGCGTCGAGACAGAAGAGCAATGGGCCAACGTCATGAGGCGGGTTAACGAATGGCAAAAGGAGTATGAGGAAGCAAACGGGATCGAATTTGTATCTGATTGGTCTGTCCCTGGCGTTTCCTCCTGAAATTCGTATGCAGCATTTACTCCGAACACCGTCTCTTGTTGTGGGTTTTCGTCTCGATATTTTGAGCGTGTGGGGTCCAGACTCCTTGCGGGTTGGTCCAATTTGTCAAACCATCGACGCCTTTATCTATCGCAGATTAACACCAGTTCCCATGTCATTCTCTCCCCTCCACACCTTCTTCTGATCGCCCAGAATTGCAAATGGACACGTATCATGAACAGGAGACGATCGACTGAAGTAGCCCTTCCTGGAATCCGGCGGCTCTCCCTCTTTGAGTGACAGTTGAATGAATCGGTCCCGATAACATTGTAGAGTATTTGTTGCGTCGCGTGCGGATTCAGTTATCATCATTTATCTATGGGGTAGGGTGGACACGTTTTCAATAAACCGTATAGTCTGATAATGGGCAAATGTGCGTCTGACGCTACGCGTGTACGCCAAGTTCTCAGAGCAGTGGAGTTGCAGCCTGGCGGGGGCGTTCTGGGGTCCAAAGACGTGTGCATTGTGGGCTCTGGGGGACCGTTTTTATGAGGAAGGACACCACGGGCCTGCTCTTGCCTGCCACCCCCAATGCTGGCATCGACTGTGGTGGTCCCTCCCAAGCCACTGGACAGGGCGCATTCCGGCCATGCGTACATGAGCCCGTAGAAGTCACTCAGAATAGAGGCTTGGTCTATTATGCCATGTGGGCTCCACTGAATGAAATCGATTATCGCGGACTGGAATGCCTTGGGCTTGTGCTAGGCTTGTAAGCCAGTGGGACTGAGCCTGAAGGGTCCCGGCTGTCACTTCATAGAAGACTAAGCATTATAAGGGTAGCAATACCGGCATCCTCGTTCTTCTTCGTGAATGTGATTGGGTATGGTAGTGAAAGCTAGTGAGCAATGGGGAATTCGAGGCGCGCTCAGGTGCGTAATACACGTGATCTCGAGGGCCTTTCTTGACCTGCCCTGAACACGCAAGTTACCGGCCCATAAAACTACGCGTTCATGCTCAACTTTTGTCCCCATGGTCAGTACAGTCTATGCACCGGGGCAATACGATGCGCTTACATGCCGTCGGTTCTAGCCTCCGAAGCCTTCCATTCGAAAGGAAGAATGGGAACGACGCCTGCATGATGTTCAAGTGACGAAATCGTGAGTCCCCATTTCCTTTCTTTCTACCAAGATGATAAAACAAATGGGAATCTCTCTGAATCTAACTTCTGTGGAGATAAACAATTGCATGTATTATCTGACCTTTCCGGCCTGTGTGTTCCTTTTGAACGAACGCTTATCTGTTTCTCGACAGTGATCTCAACCGCCTAGTCATGGACTATCTGGTGATCGAGGGGTACAAGTCTGCGGCCGAAGAGTTCAGCCAGGAGGCCAACCTCTCTCCTCCTGTTGACTTCGAGAGCATAGAAAGCCGGATGGACATCCGAGAAGCTCTTCAACGAGGAGATGTAGAAGACGCTATCACACGCGTGAACGACCTCAATCCTGAGGTATGTAGATTCTTTGTGGTTGGCAGCAGGCAAGGCTTCAAAGGATTAAACCGTTTCATGCACCACTCTCAAGCCCTCGTGGCTGCTGATGATATACGTAAACCAAAACTTCAGTCTTCAATATGATCATCGTCTTTGCCTTTTTTCCCTTGTTCTTCACGATGCAGCCTACTGACCTCATTGTTGATTGGTGGTAGATCCTCGACACCAACCCTGCGCTGTACTTCAAGCTCCAGCAACAGAAGTTGATTGAATTCATCCGACAGGGGCGTATACCTGAAGCCATACAGTTTGCACAAGACGAACTTGCTCCTCGAGGTGAAGAATCTCCCGAATTTTTGTCTGAGCTTGAACGGACGATGGCGCTTTTGGCGTTTGACTCTACCCCGAACGCGCCGCCTGCGATCGCCGAACTGCTATCTCCGGCGCAACGGATGAAGACAGCCGGGGAGGTGAATGCGGCGATCCTTGAGAGCCTGTCTCAGGGGAAAGAAGTGAAGCTGGTGGGGCTCCTGAAACTCCTGTGCTGGGGTGAGACGTTGCTCGAGGAGAAGATGGACTTTCCCAAGGTAAGCGTGCAGCTGGGCGCTGTGGCGGCATGCTGACCTGTATGCAGCTGAATGTGCTGGAGGGAACGTTTGGGGAGACGGGGAAGCTGTAGTCAAATAGCGTATGTAAGATATAGAATAAAGTGAGTTCGGCAGAGATGAGAATCCGTGTGGACAACGTGTGTTCGAAATCGAAGCTGCCTGTTCCTGAGTGTACATGTGGCTTAGTCAGCACGGACCCATTCTCTTTTCGTCTCTACCCACTCTTGTCGCTCTCAACCTCGACGACGACGACGACGCCGCTGTCCGTCAGGCTCCCGACGCCGTCCTCCACGACCAGCAGCAG
>JANKHO010000154.1:0-37295 GCA_027627235.1 Agrocybe chaxingu | reverse complement strand
TGCTTTTCTGCATCGGAGCTGACTTGACCAGCTCTGGGTACACTGGCCCGACGACTTGTCAGAGTCCCTATACCTGCCAGTTCTCTAATGACCGGTACTCACAGGTAGGGTTAGATGCAATCTCTCGCATGAGACTGGATTCTTAAAACTATATTTATATTCAAGTGCCTGTGAAAGGGTTGGTTGGGTCATGTTAGGCACTCGGCGTCTAATTCCTTTTCGAAGACCGGAGAGCCGTCTGAGGGGTGAAGTTCTTGCGTAACACGATGGTGGTTTTATATCGTCGCTCACTTTTTCCGAGTTACTATCCCTGTATCCTGCTCGTTATGAAAGAATCTATTTCGTCCTGCTCATGAGCACCTCGACCAATTAGTCGCTGCGTTCTATTTATAGCACCCAATCGCAGCAAGGAAAAGGCAAGTGCCGCTTGAGCGCTTGAGAACAGAGCGACCCGCAGAACTTGAAAAGTGCCACAGAAATGAGATACCGTAGCGTGATCATTCAACCGCAGAAGGAAGATTGAAACATGCTGCTATTGGACATTACGAGGAGAGAGGGAAAACGAACATGAGTGATAAGTGTAGGACAAGACAAGTAGACCGTCTATGAAAGCTGCCTGGATTGTGTAGTGGACATGCGAAACGAGGATGGGCTATGTGGACGGGAAAGCTTTGTACAAGGCAGGGAGAACGGGTGTATACGAGCTGATGTGATGCAGGATTCACGATTGAGAAATAAAACAGAGTGGAGCAACAAAACACGAAGAAAAAATGACGGGAAACCCCGCGACCTAAATCCAAACCCAGGCCCATGCTGTAAAGCGTTGTTCCGATCAATTTGTGTTGGCAGGAAGAACGGATTTTATAAAAGTCTTCAATTCATCCAGTTCCTTCGGAATGGTCGTGTGGCCCATGCCTTCGTAAACGTTATAGGAGAGACCCCCAGACTGTCCAGGCTTTGCAAGAGGGACTCCCAACTGTTCTGTGAGGAAGTCTGCAGAATCTTTCGAAAACTGAGCCTTCACTAGCGGGTCTGCGCTTCCGTGACCCCAGAAGATGGGAGTGGAGATTGCATTAGGGGAGGCCATCTGGTAAATAGTATCCTTCAGGCAAGCGAGGGAAAGATGAGTTAAAAACACCCACATCCTTGAATTTAGAGCGCAAAGGCAACCAGCCGCTGAGAACAGTGAGTCCAGCTAGCTTGAACTCCCCAGTGAGACCAGCAAGAAGCGACATGGTGCCTCCTTGACTAAATCCTCCAAGGAGGATTCGGTTGGCCGGTATTCCGTTCTTCTCGATTTCGAATTTAATCAAGTCTTTGATCAACCCAGCGGACGTCCGCATGCCCTCTTCATCTTCCGCAGTATCGAATCCAAACGAGTATATGTCGAACCTATCGTGAGGTCAGCGGCACCTCCGTAGTTACGAGGAGAGGCGGACCAAGACGGCATAGTAATGCCCATGTTTGCGGTGACAGGACGTTGAGGCCTTAGAATTAAAAAATCGGAGAGGACAAGAACAACATCGAGGGAAGAAGCGGAGAGACGCGATAGAATTAAGAAGCAGCATTAGCGAGAGTCGCTACAGGGTAACACTTCTACGTACGAGTGTGGCAGAACCCACTTGACGTGCGCAAGAGCGGGATCTGCTCTGAACATGTCCGCTACAGGTTTCCAGCCTTGACCAGTGTCGCCCAGTCCCTGTCCAGGTCCGAAAAATTAGGGCACGGAAATTTACACGGGGGCATAGTCGTCTATCTGCATCTTCTTGGCAGACGAGTGCTCACATGAACAAAGAATACCGTCGCGGTGTGTCTGGTAGCCGCAGGAACGGTCAGATATTGAAGAGCAGCGACTGCCATGGTGAGGCGAGGCGTCGAATGTTCTGGGATTTGGTCTTGGATGGGTGGAGATGGACGAGGAGAATCAAAGTACGCGGACTTGAAGAAGATAGCAGCGAGGATGCTAGCGATGATTGTCCACAATGTCCACAAGACGGTTCCGGGTTGACCTGATATAATCGATCTCAGGCTGAGCATCGGCATCTACCGGTCCTCTAAGTCGCTACAACGCCGTTCTGGTTGCCGTCTGCCGTCCTCCGTGAAGATTCCCTTTGCGAGCTGAGGAACCCGTCTTGAGCTAGGCAGTGACACCCTCCATTCTGACGATAACGTCAGAATCAAACTTCAAGGCTGTGACTCGATGGACAACGTTGGCCAGACCACAGAACCTGCTCCATCCTCGCGCGATCTCAGCGCCGAATCTCAGAACAACGCGGACGCACCTGGCGCCGCGCAAGATGTCCAGAACCTTGTTGCACAGCCCATGTCAAAGAGCGCGATGAAGAAGGCTGCCAAGGCGGAAAGGCTTGCCGCATTGAAGCTTGAGCGCCGCTCCCGCGAGAAAGAGGCAAAGAAAGAGAAAAAACGATTGCTGGCAGAAAAGCGAGCAGCCGGGGAAATCGACGAAGCCGAAGAGGAAGAAAGGCGAAGACGGGCGAAGAGGCCGAGGCTTCAATTCGGTGGAAATGTCGTGGTTGACTTGGGTTTCGACAGTCTGATGAGCGACAAGGTGAGCACAATCAAGTACGAATCTTTCTCTCCTTCCTCTGGATGCACCGCCGACCCTATTCATTGCGTTTTAGGAAGTTGTATCTTTGTGCTCTCAACTTGCATACACATATAGCACCAACCGCCAGGCGTCCTTCCCCTTTGGCTTGACCTTCACGTCCCTCAGCGGTCGAACAGAGAAGCGTCTCGACAGTCTGGGAGACGCAAGTCACAGAAGGTGGTCGAACACCAAATGGTCTTTGGACAGCTATGAGAGCCTCTGGGAGGATCCGGAGGCCTCTCCTGCTTCGATGTATGACAACACCCCTCAGGCTGAGGCATGCCCTTCCAACGGTATCGAAGGGCACGAAAAAGTTGAGGCATCTGAGGGAGCATCTGCTGGCGTGGAAGAGGATCCTGGTGACCAGAGCGTGCGGAATTGTCCACAGAAAGGCAGCTTCGTGTATCTCACAGCAGATACCGAAGACGAGCTCTTAGAGCTCAAACCAGACGAGACGTATATCATTGGAGGAATCGTTGATCACAACCGACATAAGGTGGGTACTTGCCTTCAAGCGTCAGTAACCTTCAACCTTCGAACTTACGTTATCACCCACAGAACCTTTGCCTGAATAAAGCGAAAGAATCGGGCATACGTACCGCTCGTCTACCCATCGGACTCTATCTTTCTTCTCTCCCCACGCGCAAAGTGTTAACAGTGAACCAGGTCTTTGAGATCTTGGTTAAGTGGGTCGAGACGAAGGACTGGGAACAAGCATTTAATTCCATTATTCCCAAACGGAAATTCCAGCACGGAGGGAAAGGCAATGACGAGGCAATCATAGACGCGTCGGCTGTAGAATGCGCAACCGACGACATGCCATCGTGATATAGACCTCTGTGGGTTGCGGGACATTGACCTCGTGGACAACCCAGAAAGCCTGAAAAGGACCTCTCTTTACGCTCGCGGCACAACGACCTTCGTTAGCGGATTAATTAATATTGAGCTTCGTGTTCGATAGCTGGATTACATAGTCGTTTAAAGTCCTTTCGAAATTGGTCCCGTCTGACTGACGTGTTGCCTAAACGAAATACGAGGAAAGGGTCTATACCCTCCGATCCCGTAACTATTCTGTGACCTCATGACGAGTTATCCTTACAAAGAGTACTATAGGTTCGTTTCGTCTCTACGGATCTGATGGGTGGAGTGGGAGATAAGTCCTTGGAGGACACACTCCTAAGAGTCAGGCGCTCGCAAGTACCATCGAGGATTTTCGGAGTCAGAGCCTAATTTAGGTAATTGTAAAGCCATATAGGGACTGAATCTTCCTGTCAATGCCTTCGTCATCCCTTGTAGAAATCGCTCCAGGTTACAGGTTTAGCTGAAAGGATTTCAAGCACACAAACTCAGTACGGATCATACAATTCGTCGGACGCTCGGGCCTCAGCCTTCATGTGAATAACTAGGGTCCTGGTCCCAGTAGCATATTATGAAGTGAATGAACACATGATCATCACCGCCGTGTTCATCTTGGTGTACGTTCATGCTCAAAGCGGGTGTCCATGAACCGGCGGCTGCCTACCGCGTGGTGGAGAAAGACGTCCCATCGTACACGAGCAAATCATGAATCTACGCCAATGGGGATAAATTTCAAGGACCGCTCATTGTAAACCTTAATGGATGATGTCCAGGATGTCCATGGACAGAGCCAAGATAGCAGGGAGACTTCAGTGGAATTGACATTTTGGGAATTGCTGGAGTGTTTCTGAATAGGCGTCCATCTGATAAAGAACCTGGAAGTACACCAATGTCGATCGCAGTGGGAAAGGGCCAGAGCTCACCATAAAACATCTTTCAAATTCACTTGTCCAGAACCTCGTTCTAGTGGTTTAGGCTGATTCGGTGCAGGTTTCCACCCAATCTAAATAACCAGTTAGCGCTAGAAGTGAAAACTTCTGGCTACATACCATGTAAATTACCTGAAATGTCGCAGGGACAGATCCGTCCCCAGTCCCATACATTTCTAATCAGAGGCGTTATTAAGAGAAGCTCATTGATGACAGAGAAACCAACCTTTGTAGATTGCCGAAGCAGCGGCCAGTGTATCGCGGTGTATGAAATTACGCCTGCTTTTTAGTAAGTAACATAGATGTTCTCACGAACGGTAGACATGCCTTCCGATCACAGCATTCCCTTCTCCCATATCCTGAAGATCCTCCATAACTTCCCACATGCTTGGGTAGGCCACTTTCACTTCATCGATGTCAACTGTAAGCATTGTGAAGCCCGCTCGACCAAGGAGATTAGAGATGTCACGAGTATCTGAGAATATGAGAAGCGGATCCGTCGGAAAGGAAGGCAACACACACCTGTCATGGGCGATATATGTGGTGATATTCCACCTTCACGTTCGACTTCAGCCAGCTGTAAGGACGTCCTAATTTGTAAGGTGTTAGAGAGACAACGCTGGAGTCAGATTCTGCGCAACCTCAACTCAAATAGCGTATCGCCGCCAAACATGGCCCCAAGAAACAATCCATCGGGTTTAAGAGCTTTCTGGATCTGTACAAGAGCTCCTTCACAAGAACGGTCAGACATAACGTTCAATGAAAGCCGTTCAAGTTTACCTGGCAAATCGTTAACCCAATGAAGACTCAGACATGACACAACTGCTTCTTGGGAGTCAGGCGATACAATCTTCATCAGGTTTTCTTCATCCCCATGCACTCGTTCAACCTTGACTAAGACTGATCGTGAGACTGGAACGCATGAACCCTCGGAGGTACAGACGTACCCTCAAACTCTGAATCCGGATCGCGGTTGAGAGTGGTCTCTGTCATTCCATGAGAGGGAATCAAGTGCGAACGAGCTTTTTGAAGTACCACTAGAGTCGACCATGACAGATTTTTCGACCTTGTCAAGTTCCAGTAACTTGGATAAGTGCCCTGGGCCAGACCCTAGGTCAAGGATGGCGCCAAATTTCCGTTTGATATCCTCACGAAAATTAATCAGCACGGTGCGCAAGGTGTGTAAGAGGAACCATACGAGAAAACGTTCCATCATTCTGTCTGCAACCTCATCTCTCATGTAGTCTACAGTCCGACTCCGTTCACCTCCTTCACGTAGGGCCGCCTTGTCTCGTTGCATTTGCTTTACATTGCGGTCAAAAATCTGGTAAGGTCCGACTGTCGTAAAGCTTGGAGATGGTGAATCTGATGATATTGCAGCAAAAGCTCGCACATGCTCGTGGACGTGTCGTACGCGTCGCGTTAGGCGGAGAAAGGACATGTCTAAAGTACGCATGATGTAATCTCAATTGCGACTTGTGATGACCCACTTCCCGCATTCTTCCCACGACAGTGATCAATCAACAACGCGTCTTCAGTTGCCTCTTGCTTTTATGTTGACAAGGGCGCCTGCTCTTGCTATCGCTGGATCTCTCTTTCATCGTCTTCAGGTCGCATAGAGGCATGTCGCATGGTCGACCGAACGTCTACCCAATTATCCCGGAGCAGTACCAGGTAAATGCCGAGAAACTCGAGTAAGCAAGAACTTACCTCACTTTGTCGAAAAGGTGAACGATGAAGCCCTGCACGAATACGATAGGCAGCGGGAAATAGACGAATGCGAAGCTTTAATTCAGCAGGCCCAGTGAGCATTTTGTATACGACTTGGATGCCACCGTCCTGACAATTCATAGACTGAGGAAGCAACAGTGAGTGGTCTGCTTCCACCAGCATGTGCTTGAGTTCACTGTATCTGCCTTTCTTCAAGACTGCTGGGACTTGCCTCGAGTTCGCAAAGTCCACCAAACCCAATGATCGAGATGGGGCCAAGTGCAGGACGAATTCAGGAACTGCCTTCTGGTAGTGCTCAGACGGTAAGTAAAGCAGTTCTCGAACCACGCGACCCTCCTTAATAGCGATTCAGGGTCAAAGACAATTTCCCCCTTATCAAGTTCCCGCGCCGAATATGCGGTCTGTTCCTCAAGCCGCCTACCCCTCTACCGTGCAGCCCTATTATCACGCTGCAGCTTACCCGGAAAGACAAGTCTGGTCTGTCGATCAGCAATATTATGGTAACCAGCATGCGGGGATCGCGAATGGGGCGTATGCAGATCCCAGTAGGTCACAGATGACCCATATCCACAATGGTTATCAAGGCGTTGGAGCGCAACAGCAAGCTGTTCAAATGCCCCCTGCGGCTCCTGCATATTCGACCCAACATGCATCTACACCGCCTCTCCCAGCTAGTGTTTCAGCGGGGGGAACTGTTAACCAGCAACCTGCCCATAGAATCCACCCTTCGGCACCCCAGCAACCACACGCCTCGGGTTTTACCCAAGCAGCAGCTTCAACCATGCGACTGGGGCAGGCCAATCTCGTCCCGTATCAACCGTACCATCACTTCCAATTGTCCGGTACGTCTTTATGTTTCATTGACATCTCCATTGCTCACAAGGAACAGGACCTGTTGTGACTGCATCAACTTCTGTAGGCTCTTGCCTAGCGGGCAAAGGGAGTAGTAACGCTACCAAGCAAAGCGCCGTTGTATGTCTACTCGTCTTTTTTTTGCTTGATTGACCACTAATTAATTCTTGACGCAAGGCGTCCAACTTTGCTGCACCTAGTCTTCCACAGCCTTCCGCCACAAGGGTTTCTGCCCAAGCCCAAATCCCCACTCCTCCACTTGCTTCTGCTCTGAAGTCTTCTTCCGCGGCCGAACAAGTTGGTAGTGCTCATAGGAAAAATCTTACGTCTCCCCAATCCTCTGCTGTGCCCAGTTCGGCGGTTGACTACGTCCTCAACTCCATGGCCAAGGTGAACAACTGGGCCAAAACAGCTCCTCCGAACTCTTTGTCCGAGATATCCGAGAGCAAGCAGTGGAGGGTGTACAAGGATAATCAATCTATGGTCCGTATTATCGTCGGCACGAAAAATGGGAGCGAAGTGCATTCAACGGACAAGTTCTTCCATGAACTGCTGGCTAAGGCCAGGTTGATGGACCAATATGGACCTCAAGTTCAGCAAACTCGACCTCAGCAAACGTTCCTGCAGACTCCACAAGTTCCCTCAGCGCCACAACCAGCACAAGTCCCGGTAGCTGTGAAGGCGTCCACTGAACCAGTATCAGCCAATCGACCAGTTCATGCACCACTTCCTACGTCGACCTCAACTGGGCTTCCTGTTCGTCATCAAGTGCCGGCGCCTGCGGTAAATACTATTCCGACTGCTCCAGCTGTTCGGCCTCCGCCTCCTATGAAGGAGGTGCAAAAGACTCATGTTGGTAATAACTGGCGCTCACCACGGGATGCTAATCTTAAACATCTCGCTCGAGACATCTTGTTGGCTCTCAAACGCCCAGCTGAACGCGATGAACGCCCAGCGAAGAGGCAGGCTTTAGAATCGATGGTTCTGGCCCAGGAGGGAGCTGGCGGGTTGGATGCGGCGGTTCCTGTGATGGTACCGGTTGAAAGGCCTCCTGTCGTTCCGACTGTTTCGACCACGACAACCGTACCAGCACCTGCAATTTCGAGTGCGCCTGTCGGCGAAACGCCTCAATTGGAGGCTGTAGCGTCTGTGCCGGCTGTGGCCATAGTGACTGCTCACCCGACAAGTCAAACTGCTGCAGCAGCCGTGAACGCCGCACATGCGGCCTCCGCCCAAACCCAACTACCTTCGTCAACCAAAGTATCTGCTGCCATACCGAATACTGCAACACGGCTGGTGTCAGGACAAGCCTTTACAGCAGTCGGAGGGCCATTGCCATTGCCGCCTTCGAGGAACCCTGTCAGCGCGTCCACCGCAGCGGGACCTTTGACCTCAATATCCACAACAGTTACACCTCAACAAGCTACCGATAACCAACCTACTGCAATAGTACAACCCGCGACATCCCAGACAACTGTCCCAGCCCCTTCCAGTTTGTCTACAGCCTCTGGGACACCGAGCAGACCTTTCTTGTCGGGCTCCTTCCAGACCCAACCGCCTATCACCGGGCCGGCGCCTTCGTTCGCTGTTGGTACCACGCCTCCATCTCCTGCGCCATCTTACAAGCACTTCCATTCGGGTGCCATGCCATACCACATGTTGTCCACTATGTCTGCTCAGCCTGTACTTCAAACGTCGCAAGCTGCATTTTCTCTTTCGTCTGCACCGTTAGCGAGCAAGAAGCCGCCCAAGGTCGATCTGTCAACTGTGAAGAAGTATCCTTTATCTACTCCGAGCTCATCGAAGAAAAGGGTTCCGTCCACGCTCACACTGTCTTCTACCAGTACACCAAAAGTTGCAAGTCTTGTCAATGCCATCGAGTCGCGGGCCTCTGGAAAGGCTCTACCGATGAGGACTAACCCGGCAAATTCAAGCTCTGCAAAGTCAGTGGCGAGTACTTCACGTGTGATGCCACTCCAAGCCGCTTCCAGTGCCGTCATCGACTTAACCTCCCCCGAGCCAGGGGCTTCTACATCAGAAGCGTCATCCTCGAAAAGGCCGGCGGCACTTCGAAAGGAACCTCTTTTCCTGCCGTCACCGTCACCGGAGCCGCGATTGTCACCCCGAAGAGACTCAATCTCTTCCATCGAAGAAATCGAGTCACTTGCCCTGCCGCCAGGTGCGACGAAGGCGCGTCACCAGAAGAATAGGACGAGGAGGAAGATCCCCTACATACTTGTGCCCCCGCCGCCCCGACTACCTCATCGCGTTGAGGGAATACGAACGAAAGAAAGCGGAACGTCGCATAGCGTCGGCGTCGGCTTCGGCGGACCAGTCGCGGTCAGAGTCGTCATCTCGAGCTGGAGTAGAAGGTGTGTGGAAGCATTAGTCGGGTTGGGGTGTTCTAATGATCGTTAACTTTTTTTGTTCACTTTCTCTTATGGTGTTGGTACCATTGTGAATACAGACCAGTGGAATTACTACCCGCTTGAAAGTCGGCCGGATTCTGAGTCGTCCGCGGGTGAGTTTGCAAGTTTACTTGACTGGTTGCGAAGAAGTTGTTGAATGTTGTGTTTTGCCTTAGACCCCGCTGAAAGAGAGGCAATTCAATTGGCCTGTACCAGAGTACAAGAGATGCCATGCCGTTGGAACGGTTGTGATGTTGTCTTGAATTCTGTGGAGTCCTTGATTCGACATCTCAATGAGCAACATAAACCCCCGCGGGCGCAACTCAATGTTAGTATCTTTTCTTGAAAGATATCTATTGCCCCTGCATTGATCTACTATTTCTCCAGTATTTTACATGTCTGTGGACTCAGTGTGGCCGTCGATGTGACTACAGAGACAAACACCTCGAAAAACATGCGATGTCCCCTCTCCACTGCGCATATAAAGGTTAGAGAAGTTGGTTGAGACGAGAAAACCCAATGACTCCAATATAATTTTTAGACTGCAACGAGTCGTACCGAACAGGTGGCCAGTTACTCAAGCATTTCAAGGCTAAACACGGAAAAGACACACTGAGGCCTTCCGCCAAGCCCGCCCTCCCCACACTCAAGCCAGTGAGTGCGCTGCCTGGTAGACTCCCGGCGTTCTTGATCGTTACGGGGCCGGTAAAATCGTGGCCAATTTCGGAGCAGCGTCATGCGTTACTGGGGCCCTGGGTAAGTTTACTGAATTGGGAAGGTAACCTCTAATCATCTGATCGCGACTTTCCAGGTGCTCCGCAACATCGTTGAATCGGATCAAGAAAAACCAAGACAGCGCACGAGGAAGACGGCACGGTCTGCTGGCGCACCCGCTATCGAACCAAGCAACGAATACGAATTTCTGACCGCTCGCACTACGCGGTACTCGTCGCTATTATCGCAACCGGTTGATATGCGTCTTGAGGATCTTGACTCTGCCAGGATCTCGAAAATGATTGACGATGGGCTGACTTTCTGGCCCGGAAAACAAGAGGGGGGCAGCGGAATGGAGAAGCCACAACAGCCCCTATCGCCTACTCGACCACCGGGCAGTGGCGAAGGTGAGGGTGATGGCAAGCCGAGTTACGAAAGCGAGGCAGTTCATCATGCTGGGTTTAGCAGCGATGAAGATGCAGTGGAGAATATGCTGACAGAGCTGTCATTTGTTGACCGTGCATAGTGCGCTTCGGTGTAACCACCGGCGGTTACAGAGCGTCGCAGCAATTTCTATAGACTGTATAGTATACTTTGTACCGAGAGTTGATGTGGATATGGATGCATTAGATGATGAGATGCCTCCGCGGTTGTCGAGCTGCAACTCGCATGCCTGGGAAATCAGAGAGATGTGGCGATCCACATTGGGGCTGTCTGTTCTGGGAAAGTCTCAGTCTGATCAATTGCGCGCGACCCTTCCTTTCTGTCACCTCGACCCCGACAATGCCTGGTGTCGTCGACGGCAATGGTGCGCTCGCCGTCTCTCGTCACTGCCAGCATGCGCTTATATTCTTCTAGGGCCTTCCTACATCTCCGCCCATTCGGCGGACGTCATTCTCTCTGACATACGCCCCATAAAGCTCAGGCCGGATGCGCTACGTGCGATCAACGTTTTCCTCGACGAATTTCTCCACAGTATTCTCAGCACCTCCCGCTCCCTTGCCACCGACAAGCTGCGCGCCAGTCTTCTCAGTCTGCTCCCCACGAGTCTAGGAAAGGAAGCTTTGTTGGAGGCCGAGGTCGAACTTAGGGCATATTGGGAAAGGACCGAGCCAAAACCGTTGTTGGAAGATGACGGTGGGACTTTCCATCTCCAATGGGCATTCGAGGCAAGTGCCGCCCCATTCCTCATGGCTTGCGACTCACCTTCGACCAGTTACTGCGCTTTAAGTGCGAAGCGTACTCGACGCTGAACGAGGAGGATGAAGACCCCTCTGCGGAGAGTCGCGTGAACGAGCGCTTCGCCAAAGTCCACCCACACTCGCCCAAGCTCGCGCTCCTCGATCCTGCAGCCTTGTATTTAACGGCGATTATCGAGTATGTATTGAGTTTGTTGCAGTTCTGCCAAAGTCTCATCATTCATGCCACAGGTCAATGTGCGAGTACGTCTCAAGGTGTCTACCATATTACGGTCTTTTTTGCTGAACGACCGCCGTCAGACATATTCTTTCGAATATAGGGAGAGTTGCCGCTCGTGATAGCAGTCGGACCTACGCAACTGTTAACGACCTATTTATCGCCCTTTGTGAAGACGATTCGATTTATGGCCTCTTTAGGGCGATGAAAGGTGCGTGCCTTGGGCTTGTTGTCTCCCGTCTGTGTTTACCATGCGAGGACGTTAGTTTATCAACAAATCGAGCATGTGGCTCAACCCCCGTTACCCACCAGAAAGAAGTCCATAAGACGTGACCGGCTTTCCATCTCGCGTACATCCTCCCCGAACGACCTTACTTTAGTGAACTCTGATAGCTCGCATACTCGGCACTCCCTGGACGGACAATCAACAACCACGCCAATCTCTCCAGCTAATTCCACGTCGAGGCCGTCGTTCGAAAAGGTTAAAGCGATCAGAATGTTTGCGAATAGCAAAACCAGTGGAGAAGGTGGTTCACAGAATGGACATAAGAAGTCGGAATCTATCAAGAGCGAGAGTTCTAGACATCTCCCAGAAGACGTTGGCTTTAGCCCTACTGAAGTAAGTCCCCTGTAATGAGTGCTCCTCTGCAGACCTGTTAAAACTTTATCCTTCCTTTAGGATGCTGCCATGCTTCGCGAATTCGATGATTTGATGCGCTCTGCATCAACGATGAAGGTGTCCCTTACTCCTGATCGATTGAAAACAATGGAGGTGCATTTTTTCGATATTGGCTGCTTAGTCATCGGCTCACAAGCTTTGTTCCCATCTTAGGTGTACAACAAGAAAAAGATCAGAGAAACACAAGCCGCCGCCATTTCTCTTCCAACTCCGAGCCAGATTTCCCTTCCAGCTCGCAACGGCCGTCCCGCCAGGTCCACTCTATCAAAGAGGACGAAGAGCTCCACACCGGCCAGAAGAGCCGCTCAAGGCAAGCCAGTGTCGCGACTCCACCCACTTTACCCCTCGCCGGTGCAGCCCCAGCGCGTGCACGTTCGGTGTCGACCTCAGGTGCAGTCAGCAGCTCTGAACCGATGGAATGGCGACGTCGGAGGAAGGATTGAGTAAACCCCCGAAAAATTAATTCATCACATATATTTGTCGAACGTTGTCTCTATGGATTGTAATGTTTCCAAGATATCATCTGGTCTGTAGGGGAGCGGTTAAGGTAGCTGGGTTGGTGCTTGTGTTGGGAGGTTCGAACCCAATGAAAGCCCAAATTTTATCCGGACCTGTATGTGGCTTCGCACGGCTACCTCAATTTTTATCCGGACAATCGAGGGTGGCATTTTCACCAAAAAAATCCAATTTTTATCCGGACAGTCCTGTGGCAAAAACGCCCAAAATCCCAATTTTTATCCGGATCTGACTCAGGGATCTAACGGTACTTTCAGGGGTCCTACACTACAGCGGCTCAACTGCATTTAATGGTTATAGTAAATCTCTTGGCGGTCATTGTGCTAAATATATTATCCAATAGGCACCAATCAGCCGCTGAGGACGGACCAGGACGATTCGTAACTCTATACCCTGTCTTTCTATATCGCCATCTTACCCCAGCAATCACATATTACATACCTTTCAATCGCCACTTTTTTTCACGACGAACGCCGGAATAGCCCTCTTCCGCCGCCTTCTTTGCCCTGCCTCGGGGTTTAGGAGCCAGTTTGAATCAGTCTTTTACCACTTTCTTTCTCTGTCCGTCACAGAAGATTCACTGCAGTGTTCTTGGGAAGATGGTGATAGAGAAAGGCGACCTCAACGAGCGAATAGCCATCGCGCGGCGCGAGGCAGAAGGTCTGGCACAGAAGCTTCAATCCATCAGGGGATCTGAATCTGAGTCATTGGTCGACACCAGTCGTAAGTTTATGTTGCCACGTTTCCAATTTTCAAGTTGTGCTTATTCGCCCGGTTTTCAGTGCGTGCAATGGCTGCAGACGTTGGTTCCCTCCCTCGTATCGTCATGCGGCCGCGCCGGGTTCTCAGAGGCCACCTTTCGAAGATTTACGCCATGCAGTGGGCCGCTGACGGAAGGCACCTTGTTTCAGCGTCGCAGGACGGCAAGCTCATCGTCTGGGACGCTTATACGACCAACAAAGTGTATGCTGTACCCTTGCGGTCAAGTTGGGTTATGACCTGCGCGTATTTGCCGTCTGGAGACTTAATCGCCTGTGGGGGCCTCGACAACACCTGCTCCATCTATAGTCTAAACAACAACACCAGCCAGGGAATGGGTGTTCAAGAACTGAGTGCTCACTCCGGGTATATCAGCTGTTGCCGGTTCATTAATGACCGTCAGATCCTCACTTCTTCTGGCGACATGAGCTGCATGCTGTGGGACATCGAGACGGGGGCCAGAGTGGTGGAGTTTAATGACCACGTTGGCGACGTGATGAGGTACGATGTCATAGCAGACTCTGAGCCTTGAGGAACTGGCTTGACATGACCCACCAGCCTCTCCCTCGGACCGGACCCCAATCTATTCGTGTCTGGTGCCTGTGATGCAATGGCGAAGCTCTGTGATATCCGGACAGGACGCGCTATGCAGACTTTCACTGGCCATGAGTCCGATATCAACGCTGTATGGTGCGAGTTTCTCCCTTTCACGACGTCACAGCGGCTTTAGCCCCCCTACAGCTTCTTCCCCAACGGGGATGCATTCGCAACTGGCTCTGACGACGCATCATGTCGTCTCTTCGACATTCGCGCAGACCGCGAATTGAACAGCTTTACGCACGCGAACCTTTTCTGCGGAATCACGTCTGTCGCTTTCTCTATTTCTGGGCGTGTTTTGTTTGGCGGCTACGACGACTGGACATGCAATGCTTGGGATACGCTGAAGGGTGACCGCGTGGGCGTGCTCACGGGTCATGAAAACCGGGTCAGCAGCTTGGGGATCAGTGCCGACGGAATGGCTCTTTGTACTGGGAGTTGGGATAGCACCCTCAAGGTAAATTTATTTCGAGACCATTTAAAAATTCCTGATCCCTTTCAGGTCTGGGCTTAGAATGGCGCAGTTACCCATGCCAGTTTCTGGTGTCTCGTTATTTGCACAGCTGTTCCGATTACTTTAGGGTTTTTCGCAAAGGTTCAGAAGAATTGTGGTCCGAGTCCATATGATTTCAAGTTATTTACTCACTGGTGCATCGACGTTCCGTCATTGAAAATGGAAAGGATCCACACCTGGGAGCTACCACTACTAGTCTATATATTGGGCATTCGACTTCAAGAAGGCTTATTATCCAATTAGTAATTAAGATTATTATTAACTCCATACCATAGGAACAGAGAGAAGAATACTATCAAGGCATGCTACTGTCTCCTCTGTGCCAGGAACGACTTGAGGCCTTTCAGCGATTCCCATTTTCAAATCACAAGCTGCTAGTCGACGATGGACCACTACTTAAATCTGCCCTAAAATATCTGCGAGACACGGAAGTCGCCTGAACTCTACTGACCATCCAATATACCGCAACTGTATCTTAGCTACTCCTAGCAGTGAAGCCTCACCCCAATTTGCCCCTCGATAGGGGCTGGAGACTTCGTGACGCGACGCGTACTTACTTCATTGACCGCACGTGATCGTAACATCTGTCACCAAGTTTTGGGTGACGGTCGCGACTTTGAGTCAACATCGTTGTTCCACAGTTGTTCCACCAGTTCTGATGCTCTTTCCTTTATTTTCCCTCTAATTCCATTGAAATTCTCCGGAATTTTCCAAAGAAGAAGGATACTATGTGGATCATTTCGGGTCCGTTCGACGGGGAGCTGGGAGGTGAAACGAACTTCCAAAGTACGTGTCCAAGCTAGTGCCAAACCCCTACAACGCTCCGTCTGGCAAGGATTTAGCGACACCCTATCGAGTTCGAGAATTTCTTGAGCAATGTCAGAAGGCTTCCGGCGGAGTGAACCTTCAGACGGCTTGGTGACATTTTCTTCGATTTTGTTTCGACTTCCATCCCCAACTTTTTTTTTGCTGAAGTTCTGTATTAGAGGTCAAGCTTCTGAAGCCCAAGGGTTCGTACACCCTTGGAAGAAAGGCGCAACCTCTACTCGTCAACAACAAGAAGGTTTCTGCCGCCCTCTGTCAGTTTGAAGTTGGGGATCACAGCATTGACGACGTCGTAAGTGTTTCTTTCTCGTGTTGTTTTCGTCTCTTGAATGTCTACCAGAGTGACCCGTCGGCTAGGCCCCTGCTACGTATCGTCAACCTGAACAAGAAGGACAAGGGCATTACCATCTTTCGCGGCGACGAGAGGATTGAAGTCGCTCCTGCAACTGATCATGCCCTTCAAGACGGGGATGGCCTATCTATCATTTCTGGAGCTGGTGCCTCGTAAGTTTCTCTCAACCGGTCTCATGTGTCTGCCATAATGATGGTCTTGAAGAGTACATTGGAAACCCCTCTGTGTCTATGCTCCGCCATCGTCATTCCCACTAGACTGCTGTGCCAGCTTAGGTGAGTAACGTAGTATGTCGAGATACCCTTCTCTATTTCACGCTACTGTCGTGTAAATTTTGCTCACCCTACACTTGCAGGAATCAAGATGGTTCATACACCCCATGCAGAGGTTACTCATCATATTACATCCGAATTTGTTGCCAATCTGTCATCAATGCCATCCCTCCTATCTCTCTGTCAGTTCGTGAAGCCCGAATGGTTGCAAGAAGTCATCAAGCTCGGCACCGACGTCAAGCCTGCAGAACCGTTTAGACTATCTTCTTTGGAGAAGCATTTCATCTTGCCTTCCGAGAGCAAGTATCGACCCGATTTCTCGCCATCCTTGCCGTCTGCACAAAAAGACTTTCGTCTGTGGGAGCCGAATGAAGAAAGAGTCAACCTGCTACAGGCCTGCCGGTTCATCTGCTTGCATGAGAAGGTTCGAGAGTTAGATACGGAGCTTCGAGAGGCCATCCATCGAGGAGGGGGGTCGTTGGAGAACTTCGATGTTCATTCTGGTGTAGCCAAGTTCCGGAGGGCTTTGACGCGTGCTCAGGTGAAAGAAGGCAAGAAGACTGTCATAGTTGGAGATGAGGAGTCGATGAAAGCGGCTGTTGGGAAGGAGATCTGGGATGAGTACGTTGCGGAGGCTCGAAGGTGCGCATTTCAACTCGCGCAGAGCTTCCTCCTTTCTTACAACCTAGTTAGCTCGTCACTGCAAATATTCCCGCCGTCCAAGTTGATTCAGTCAATTCTTGGTGTCAATGTGGATATTCTTTCTGAATCAAATGCTATGGATATCGGTGACAGCTCCGCTAGAGGTAGGTCTGACCTTGTCTCTCGCTACAATCTGCTCATTTATTCCAGCTCCCGCCACCTCCTCGCTGACGAACAGGTTGTCCGAAGGGCAATCCGCAGAGTCTTCTCAGCCTACAGCCCCGGCTCGAAACAAGCTCATTCGCAGAGCCACGTCGCGAGAACCCTCTGCGGCCCCAAGCGTCCCTGAACCACAGGCTCAACAGCCTCCCAAACAACCTAGTGAAGAACCTCCAAAACCACCGAAGAAGGTTCGTCCTTCAGTCTTCAGATTGCCGAATGGCAAGTAATTAACACCGAGCTGTAGACTCTGACGAGACGTGCCGTACCCAAGAAGCCTCCAGTCATCACGGGCATAGACGACCCCTCCGAGATCATCGATGCCGTTCCGGACCTGTCTTCAGGAAAGGAAAAGACCCCACCTCCGCTTACACCTGCACGCGAATCAACCGGCGGGACGGCACAGACGCCCGGACGACCGAAGAATCTCAAGCGCCGCTTCGCGGGCAAGGACAAGAATTCGGCCCTGCCACAGATGTCAATGCTATCGAGCATTGGAGAGACCGTCCCTGAGGAACCCCCACTGAAGAAGTTCAAGGCCCTCTTCGAGGCGAGCGGTGCCGAGGCTGGTTCGCCTGCTATGGACTTCGAGTCGTTCAATCCCGAAGAGAGTACCCCACCGTTCAGTGCTGGCTTGAGTTCGCAGACGCAGACGCAGACGCAGACGCAGACGCAGCTTGGAAGGTTTGAACGTGGTTTCCCTTCGTCCAGTCTTGCGGTACTCAGAGAAGAGGAAGAAGAGACGCAGGGGTCATCGTTGTACAGAGGCACGAAGAGGAGGGCGGATGACGAAGAGGAGGATGTGGAGATGCAGCTCGTGCAAGATCGCCAGCCTTCAGAGGCGTCATCCGGGCCTCCTATGTCAAAACGGCGTGCAGTTGAGAACGTCAACGCCGTCGAGAACGTTGCTAGAGGTGCCAGTAAGCCGCCATCAACCGTCGGTACCGTTACACTTGCTGGCAAGGAAGGCTATGGTGCTGCCCCTGGCAAGCCAGACACGGATGCTGCATTTCTCAAGGCGATTGCTTCGACTAAGCGAGGCAAGAAAGGCGAAGATGATTTCGATAGGGAGTTCAATAAACTCAAGATCTCTAAACCCCAGCTTGACAAGCCGGCCGAGCCTGAGGAAGAGTGGGCTGTTCTGGCTGAGTTCGGTGACGATTCAAACCTTAGGGGGAACTTCATGGTGGTCGTCGAAATGGATGTGTACAAGAAGAACCCAAGGGACAAGGAAAATCAGGTTTCGAACCAAGCTTGGAATAGGAAGCCGAATTTCAAGAAGTTCAAGAAGGTTTGTCATTTGTAATTTTTGCTCTGATGTTAGTTTCCTAGAGCTAATGAACTTCCCTCTTATGTAGAAGGTGAACCATTCGTCGCGGGCCAAGATCGATCTTTTCGTCAACGACGACAACGATTACGACACATGGGCTGCGGGCGACTCGCAAGGGCGAACCCAGACTCAGACCCAGGTTCGCCTTCCTGATAGCCAGATAGAACTGGAGGTGCAACCGTTGGGAACGCAAACCCAACGCAAGACAAAGAATGGAAAGAGTCAGATTGCCATTCCTTCGGACGACAGCGAGGTGGAGGAGGCGCAACCACCACCGTCACGAAAGACGAGGAAAGCACCGTCTAGAGCTGGATCCGCTGCTCCTGGCTCTTCTCGGACATCATCGAGGAGCAAGGCGTCTTCGAAGCCAAAGGCCAAAGCGCAGTTGTTCCTGGACTCCGACAACGACGATGAGGTCTATGAGATTCCTGGGCAAGATGATGATGATGACGTCGTCGTTGAGGAAGAGACCCTCAAATCAAGTCCTGAAGAGCTACGCGCCGCTTCGCATCGAACAACGAGGGCTGCGGCGAAGTCGAAGTCGAAGAAGGCGGCACCTATCATCCTCGACGATGATTCAGATGATGACGCAGTGTTCAAGGGTTTCGGAACTAGGCGAGGAGGAAGGTAAACACGGTTGCCTGGTGCTTATATTCGCATCTACCCTTTCATTTGTGGCTTCTTTATTACTCTGCTAATTTTATGCTAATTCTTTCAATCATGGCTTTGCGTTTTACAAGACTTGTCGAGCTAAGGGGTTGCTCGAAGAATTGTCTCGAATCTTTGGCACCTGACTGGCTGCGTGGATACGCGCAGTCCGTCCCGTGCCTACCGGCATCCACTGGATATTCACATCGTGGGACACCGAGAACCCTTCCATGACAGATGCGGGTGGATCCAACGAGCGCTTTCTTGATTCCAATTCCCATTGACTTATCTTCAGGCTGCCATGCACCTCACTGGGCATATTACGGCGCTAGATCAGGGGGGAAACAATGGACAAAGGTGCGAGTCAATTGAAGTTCTCTACTCTCCTGTGCTCATATGGGTCGACGCTTAGGGACGAAAATGCCCCAATCTATCACATCAGTACGAGCCTATGGCGTTATTCTTCACAAGACCTGCTCTGAACAGTGAATCTGCTTAGTCCGTCTCTTAGACGACCTTCGTATTCAAGATACTGTACCCCTCATACCATCAGCAACTCCACAAACTCGCTCACTTCCGTCACCACAACCGCCGCTATATCGCAGCGATTATCCTGCACACATACTTGAAACATATAGGCAAATCCCATTATCGTGGCCGCATATCCTCACAGACGAGACGCCGTTCATACCCCTGTGGCGCCAGGTACTCGCCTACTGGTTTCCCTCCATGGAAGGATTCACTCTAGCGGAGAATTGGCACTTGAGCAGCGGACAACTGCCGTCCCTCTCATCTACCGAGCCAGCTTCCTTCGCGATCCTTCTACATGGACAGCCAATCCTTCTGCTGCGGCTGCGCGGCGTGACCGAGTTTGAGTCACTCCGCACGCGGGGATCGCTGCGGTCGGGCGCTAATCGCATGTTCGATTCCGTGGCATTATGGAGTGGCCACTCGGCGCTTTGTGTGATATCGGCGGTTGGTGCGAAGTGGAATGCGTTCTTACGACCGACGGAGATGACCAGTGCAGAGGCAGAGAACGTGCTAGGCTATGATTGGTACGGAGAGTGGAAAGAAGATGTAGTCTCGGTAGAATCGCATCGGGCGCTGGGGCAGTACTTTAAGGTTTTAAAGGCCTCTTGTGTGTAAGTAATTCATTCCGTTGGCTGGCGGTGACCAATGACCCTGTTGATGCACTGTATTGCTGCAATTTGGAAGGACACTGCGAATGCAGTTGGAAAGGATTCAGGCTAACGGCTATTGTACATATCGTTTTCCAGAGCACAAAGCGCTACGATACAAATGAGATATAGTTCAAAATACATATGCACTGCCCAACGAGCCTAAAAAAAGGGGGTTTGGTATAAAGTCCAGAAAACAAACAAGTAATCGTACAAGAGAGGAAAAGGGAATAGTTGATAAGGGAAAAGGTCACTAAGCGCTCAAATGACGCGAAACAGAACCTCGCAATGCTGCTCCTCCAGACCTATAAGGAGGCGGTAACTCTCTGGCCGCCGCCGCATCTTCATGCTGGAACACACCACCGCCATTGTCTGATCCTTCCTCCCTCACCGCCGGTATTCTCAGCCTATTGAGACTTGTTGAAGGCAACCCAGTCTGCGTTGCACTGTCCGCACCTGTCGACGTATTCCTTCCGAGGACGTGACTATGGGACTCCGACAGTGCTGGTTCTTGCTGTTGCGTCGCGGGCGAGCCTTCCAATGAGAACACGCCCGCCTCGATTGCCTTCGCGGAGCGTCGAATGGATGTGGACGGGAAGCTCGTGAAACTCGGGCGCGAAGATGAGCGCCCCGAATCCCGATTGTGCGCGTGTGGTGGCAAGATTGGGCTGTTGCTGTCGTCACCCAGTGCTCTACCAACTGGGGGATCCACAGGGGAGGTTTGCGGCGGAGAGTCGATTCCACGCGATGGCGAAGAAGTGCCGTAGCGTCCTCCCAGCAAGCTCGCCTTGATGAGCGGAGGCGGTACCAGCGGCAGCGTCTTGGGTTTTGGCGTGCTGAGAAAATTATTGATGGAGAGGACCTGACCAGGGCTGGTACTGTTCTCTATCTGAGTGTACGGCAAGGGAAACTGATGCGGGAGGGTGTTGGCCTCCTCGACTTGCCATAACCTCTTACGCTTGCGAATGTAGAAGAAGACCCCGATGCCCAAGCCGATGAGGAAAAGGAGGACGATTGTCACTGCGACACCAGTGACGGTTGCCTTCCGGCGTTTCTCTGATTCCGTAGCGGCGTTCTCTGCAACAATATTCGCTGCGATTATGGTGGAATTGCCGCTGGAGCTAACGAGCCCAACACAGTCGACGTTGCGAGAGCCTAAAACGAAATACCTATTGAGCCTTCACGGGGCAGCGGCAAATCGACAGGCGAAGCTACCTTTCGTATTTACTATCGGTGTCCCAGTCGCCCATCGTCCTGTCCTGAGAGCAGAAGCATATTAATAATGCCCCCGTATCAAAAAAATGAAAGGAAACCCACAAATCGCTGATTGCAGCTACCAAAGTAAGGATACATCATGATCCTGTCAGCGCCAAGGGGAGGAGAGAAACACGAAGGCTCACCGATGAGCTTGCCGTCCGGGTTGGCACGATTGATGTACGTGTAATGATCGTCACCAAAACCGATCGTAACATTGGTGACTATCGGCGAATTGGGTTGGACGAGTGTGATGTTGTACGGAGGGACGCCGCCCTTAATTGTCAGTCCCCACGGCTGGCATGTAGTGAGATCCCCCGTAACGTTGGCGGTGACTCTGAACTCGGGTGTCTGAACTGTGCCTGTAACACACTGCGTCGTGGAGCCGGCTTAAAGTCGACAAAATCAGATCAGCAGAGCTCAAGGGGCTTCGGACACAAAAGCACTCACCAACCACCTCGTATATAGTCGGCGGTAAGCCTCCGGCGGTGCCATTGGCATCAACGACGCTCAACGCCAGCCGAGATCCTGTCGCCATTCAAGACAACTATCCAAGGACACCGATGAAACGTCACTCACCCACTGGCGCGGTCACTGCCCAACTCAAATTGTCCTCGTCCGTACCAATGAAAGTTGTTATAGGTGCGCCGCCGATGAGGAAAGCTATCATGTAAAAGGGAGGCGTCGCACGGGTGCCGTCGAGGTCGGGATTGGCAGCCCGAGGATCGAACAATGAGATGGCGAGGGGCAAGCAAGTCGGCAATTTATTGGAGAGAGTCTGGAGATAAAGTAGATATTCTTTATCCCACTGTTATATAAGAAGATGAAAATCGAACGCACGGGGTTCTTGAATTTCCACAGAAAGAGCGGGCTTGTCTGGCCCATACTGGGAGTGAGAATGCCTGACAAGAACCACAGAAGGCTGAAGATCACGGAAAGAGAAGTCATCGGGGGTGTTGAGGAGGTTCTGAGAGTTGAAAGGAGCGTAGTTGAAAAGAAAGACGCCCAGCGTGAACGCCCAAGCTACAGGGTATGAAAGCAGGTCCTCCCTGGCAAGAATGCCGGAGCCCTGGACTGAAAGGATAAACAAGTCAGCTGGTAATAATAAGCAAAGAATGGAGGTACATACAGCAAGGAAAAGAGGTACCAGCCTTGAAAACAAGAATCAAGTGAGGAAACGAAGGGCAAGAGAACTGGCAGATCATGGACTTGGAGTGACAGATTGTTTCCAGATCACATGACCACTCGCAGGCCGCGATACTCAGAATAGACTTGGCATAGACCGAAATAGACGCAAGTTCTGATGCAAATGAAGATAAAAGAGCGGTGAAAGAAAGAACACTGCGAGGCCATTCTTGTTGTCATTATCCAGGAAGAATCCCGTCGTGTCATCATTGGTCTTCAATGAGTAGTGGAATCAAAGCTTCAAGCTTCAAGTTCTGCTTGAGTTCAAAGCCGCCTTGCAACAAAGCCGTTTACTATCCGTTCGGCCAGTCTTCATGCGGCAGTTGCAACTGTCCAAGTCGGAAAAGGTATGGCATTCGGAACATCTAAGAATCTGGCAGATTCAAGTTGGCCCTTGTGATCGTCCAATCGAAGTGATCACCCACCATCAAGGTTTTGTCCAAAGCTGTGTGAGATGTGCTCCGCCTTCTGTTAGAGAAAATTTCTCATCCAAGGAGCCTTAGGGGCATAATGGTAGTGAAGGATAAAGGTCAAGTTGCGACTGCGGCTCTAGTAGAAGTTCATTTTCATGCGACCGATGTTTATTTATATTTATGGATGATTTACCGTGCAGACGCGTATCCCAAGAAGTTCACAGAGCTATCAACTTTCGAACGATTAGAAATACGCGATCAAACGCCTTGCATGAAGCTGTGAAAGAATTGATGTTTTATTAATCTCTCCCGCGAGTCTACTCTGAATAGCTTTTTAACACGCCAGTTCCACCCAATAAGATCGATCTGTGGACCTAGAAACCAATCATGGCAGCGCAAGCGTGTAACTAGTTCAGCATTTGACATTTAATTCTTTCTAAGTTAAATTAGACGAGTATGTTTTGTCGAAGAATCAGGGTGTTCATGTGCTAGAGAGATAAGGAAGCCGTTCTAATCGAGGTAGGCAAACACCCTATCGTTTCAAAAGGTCGCAGTGTCATCCCCAGCCAATGCCTCGCCTGCTAAGATTATCATCGGTTCATTTGAGGGCGAGGTGCATTTGTGCAAGTTGATATCTATCCCCAAGTTTTCTGACCAATCGACCTTTAAGCGTGTTCCGGAGCTCAGCGAAGTCGAAGTCGAAGTCATGAAAGACCTGGTCTCAGTCCAACAACACTCAGGAGATGATCATTGCCTAATTACCATTGCCTACTTAGGTTTATTCAGACGAACAATTGGCCGCCAACACGGTCTAGAGTTCCGAAGAAAATACATCACTCCCTATTTTCAGAACAACGAAGTCTGTATGGTATTTTACTAGCGACACAAGAGCAGAGTGGTATTAGGGGTAACGTCCGGATCATGGGCGTATAACTAAGGTTGGGATGTTTGATACAACTAACGGTGCAAATCGTGCACGAGATTGAAAAAATTGGCCGGAAAGAGAGATGATACTCAGGAGTGGATGGATACAGTTGAGAGTTGAGAAAGACGCGAGTCCGAAAAATGCCCGACAAATTGCAATGCCACAAACTCCAAGCGAGGCGAAAGTTTTACATTAGCCCTCTAGATCTTCTATCGGCGTAGGGTGGGGGCGGCTCGTCCGAAAGCTGGAGACCGGCACCAGTCTCCGGACATGCTACTACCTCACCGGTCTCGGGGTTTGCATAATGGACACTCGACTCCGTGTACTCTCTTACCGTCGGCATCTGCGAGGGCCTTCCTCGCGCCGAGTCCGGGGCTGTCGACGTCGACGTTATCCGGCCGAGCACGTTGCTCGAGTCGGGCAGCGCTGACTCTGGATACTCCGACTCTGGCGAGCGGGTGTGGTAGACGCCCGCCTCAGCCGCCTTTGCTGACGGCCGCACTGAGGATGTCACGGTCGTTGACACGCTGGGCCGCGAGTACAGACTTGGTCGTGTACGGTCGCCGGGGCTTGTGATGTCACTTCCGGCGGCTGCACTCATCTGCGATGCGGACGCTGTAGACGAAGAAGCGGCGGCGGGGGATTCTGGAAGGGGTGGAATGTAGAGTGACTGCATGAGACGGGTCTTCGACGACGTTGATGTTTGGGTCGGTAGCGAGCTGATGGAGGTATTGAAAGAGTGTCCTATGCTGCCCGAATATTGAGTGGGCGGATAAGGCGATGGCTCCGCGATGAACTGTCTCGGGACGGTGCTGGCCTCCTCCTCTTGCACCATTCGCCGCCGCCGCCTCCGCATAGACATACAGATAGCGACCCCGAGAGCTCCAATGAGCAGGAGGAATGCTGACACGGCTGTACTCGCAATGATGAGAATTGACTTGCGACGCCTCGACGCAGCTTCCGCCTCGGTACCAGCAGTATCGCTCGCCATGACTGCGGTGGAGTTGACGCTTGAACTTGAGAGCCCAGGACACGTAATGTTGGTCGACCTGAAATTCACATTGGATGACGCAGTAGGAGAGTGAAAAGGACATATCCAACCTTTTGTATTGACGATCGGGGTTCCGGCAGCCCATCTCCCAGTCCTAAAAAAAGTGTCAGATCCTGTATTACGAAGACAAAAATGCGGCGCACGAGTCGCTAACTGCCGCTATAAGACAGCTTCGTCAGTCCAGCGATCAAATAATTTACGAACAAGGACTCACCGAGAAGCTGGGTGTCAGGAGCTCCGCGATTTATGTAGGTGAACCGATCAGTGCCAGTAGGCATTGACACATTGGTGACGGTAAACGAGTTGGGTTGGACGATGGATACAGTGTACGGAGGAACGCCACCAGTTATTGACAAACCCCACGGTTGGCATGTGGTCAAATCGCCTGTAACATTCGCAGAAACCCGGAACTGAGGGCTTTGCGGAGGCGTGGTGATACACGACGTAGTGTTGCCAGCTGGGGGTCGGGTTGGAGCCCTCATAAAGAGATACATGAACGAATGATACTCACCTACGATCGTGTACGTGCGTGGCGCCACACCACCCGTGCTCCGAGTCGCATCAACCACGTTAAGAACCACTTGGGAGCCTATCCCAACTTCAAAAATGGCCAGACGGATAGGAAACGCAACTCACCGACTGGGGCATTCACCGTCCAGCTCAGCGCATCGTCATCCGTCCCAATCAAAGTCGTTACTGGCGTTCCACCCAACACATACGCAGTCATGTAGTAAGGGGCGACGCCCTCGTCGTCATCGTCAGCAGGATTCCGGGACATCACGACAATCGGAAGTGAGGCGCATGCGGGCAGCTCTGCGGTCAGTAACTGTCGAAGAGATTGCGTTAAACGTAGCACAGAAAGACGGATATTGAACGCACCGAGTCTGTAAACCCCCACTGAAAGAGACTGGTCGCCTGCCCCAGGCATGGCAGAACGACGCATGACAGAAACCATAGAAAGAGCAAGTTCAGAGAAAGGAACGGCATCTCCGAACTCGCCCAGGTTCTGAAGGGAAGAAGGAGTTAAAGGAAAGAAAGACGTCCAGCGCAGGCACAAGCGTAAGTCGGAATGAAAGAGAAAGAAACGAAGGAGCGTCTAAGTAGGGTGGGCGAAGCACAGAGAGGTGCCTCGGGTCTAGGCGAATGGGATTCGCTGGATACCAACGGAATCAGTTTCTAAGCAGGCATATGACCAGGGACTTCACCAAGTGAAGTCGCCCGCCGCGAGATACTTAAGGCAGAGAGGAAGTGAACGGTTCCAGTGTTGCGTGAAGGGTGCAGCCGTGAAAAGATGCGCCTCCCGATATTTTTATCCCAGCTTACAGACAGCAGGGGAGCCCTTCGAGGTGTCGCAGGATAATTTCATGGTAGATTCTGACAGGGGTCGGTGTCGTTATCCGGCGTAGTGCTGACATACGACGCCAACGAAGTTACCGGATATGTCAATCTTTCCTCACTGCCGACATCAGGTTCGCCGACGTTGCAGATCATTACCTCCTTCTAGCCTATCCAATGACGTCCAGAAATCTGTAGCAAGTGCGGGGTTGCATTTCCCTCCTTCCACAAAGTTTACGGGCTTGCCTTTTACTGGAGACCAGAGCAGAAAATGTAGAATGAGGCGGGTGTAGATCGACGACGGCAACGGTCCTTCTCCGACGTTCCGCAGAAGCGACTGGCCGAAGCACACAATTGAATTGACGATTTCATGAATGCATGCGAGGAAGATAACACCCGTGCCCCGTAACCACGTGGCCCGAGTCGCGCAGGGCGATCATTCCGTCGGACAAATTGAGCATGTGTGCCCTCCTGTCTTTTCAGGTCTTCTCTTATAAAAATACAAAAGTATGTACTGTTTATAAATTATAATTCGGATATCTACTCTCCTCGAACCGATGCTTCTTCCTGAAATTTGCGATGCGAACAGACAAATTCATGGTGATTGCGGACAGTGAGTCGAGAGCGAAATGGAGGGCAGCCTGGTAAGCACGCCATCGGTTTCGGTCAGGGCTGGTTCTATCGGTGTGTCTTGCGACGGCAGGTGGAAGGTCCCTTGTATCTGTCCCCAATACGCTGGGGACAAGAAGGAACTGTTGCCACTAAGCCTCGGCGATGGGCCGAACGCGAGCGGGGGCAACTCGGGCGGAGGGGACGACATTCGAGATACCGTCCTCTGGGATGACGATGAAGGTCGCCTGGTTTCTTCGATGAATTGGTCGTCTTGACGTATTTCTGGGGCAGGATTCATGTTGCGAACATTTGGTATTGTTGTTTCGCTATGATATGTAGTTCGCGGAGATGCGATAAATTGGGGCTCCTGGAGCGTGGCGCTGTCTACCAATGACCATCTGACGGGCTTTAATTCGAGCGATCGAGTAGAAATTTCTTGATGATGAGGGATCACTTGTTCTGGCGTCTCAGCGGACCTCTCCGCCTTTTTTTGAAGATGCCGTTTATAGGCTAAGAAAAGGGCCGCCAGGAGCAACACCAGTGCAAGCGGCAAAGATATTCCTAGTCCTATGCTCAGCCGAGTGTTACTATCTGGCGAAGCCGGATTGTCAACAACATTTGGTCGACCTTGACAAAACGTATCGGAAGACCCTGCAGAGAGTGTTTCAATGCATGGTGGAACCCGACAGGCCGAACGCGTACCCAATGTGCGAACAAGTGGCGCTGACGCTGCAAGCTCCTTAGTCCTATTCGCAAGAAAAATAACCGACGGCTTGAGTGGAACTGGAATGCAGGCGGAGTCGAAATGCACTGACGCGTCTGTAACGACCACTTTATGAATAATGAGCGTCTACACCTACGCCACGATCGTGAAACAAAGTGAAAGTGACATACCCAGCAAAGTAGATTCTGGATTTGCACGATTGATGTAGGTGTAGCGAGTCAATCCTGGTGCAAGTGTGTCGTGGGGGTCTAATTGAGATTCTCCCGAAGACAGGGAGATAGAATCGAACGAGTATGGCGGTGTTCCTCCATCAACGGTGAGAGCCCATGGGTCGCATGTTTGTAGGAAGTCTGTGACGTTGATGCTGATGGTGAAGGCGGAAGACGGGCGAATGAATAGGACAGGAGATATATAGAGGGTGAATCCAGTTGAAAGGCAGCACTGGGTTGAAGTGAGGAGCTTCATCTCTAGTTAACGGCCCGCGTCCACAAAAATAGGCGCCCACAGCACCAGAACGAATGTCTACCCGACACTACAACTGGTCAACGACAGATCGAACGAAAGCCAGATGATACGGCGCACCTATCTCCTCTGAATTAAATATTCCTACTCGGCACGCGGACTGAAAGTAAAGGGAGGGAGTCAGCCTTGGAACGATCAAGCAGTGATATACCGCGTCCCGATCCTCCATGATTGGATGTTCTGGAAACATACTACAGCAATATCTCACCTCTGACTATGGAACTTGATTAATTGATTGGTTACCCTTCGTTCGACGGGACATGTAACATGGTGATGTCGATGCTGTTTCATGGAAAGATAGACAGTTCTGAGTTTGTGCGTTTTGCAAGTCGGCGGTCCTCATTTCGTAGAATCTCGGAGGCTGCCGCGAGTTGGCCATTAAGAGTAAAGGTGTCCCTAGTCGGGAATAAATCGATGTATTTTCCCTAAACGCGAAGCATTCCTTTGTGGTGGAGGTTGGACGCAGGTTGGCCGAGGGAAAGGTGACGCGACGAGAATCAGGAAGGAGAGGGAAATACAGGGGAAATAGGAAGGAACCGGCGTGGGAAGTTCACGTATTTTGCCTTCCACCACAATGTTGCGGCTATCCCTGGCCCGTGCGACGCGTCCAGTAGTCCCGACGGTCGCAAGATGGAGTAGATGGAAGAGTAGCGAGTCAAGGTATGCTCAATTCATCTATGTGACCGGGTTTGAGGGCTGAGAAAGACTCTGAACTGCAGACCTTCAAAGCCGGAAAGCTCGTAAGACTGTCAAAGCCCAATGCTGGCCAGCACATTGATAGATATTTTCTCAGAACCTCGACTCAGCAGGCAGAGGAGTTATTGTACGTGCCCCTCTGTGGAATCTTAGCAGCGTCTTATGCATCTTCAACCACAGCCACACCAATACCCTCCATCGTCTGGAGGAGATGGCAAACCTACGAAAGGCTGAAGAAGCCCTGGAGCACGTAGCCGAGTATGTGCAAGTATAACTTCCTTGGAGCTCTCCGCTGACCCTGATTGCAGCCCAACGGAAGTGCAGGCGTCCGATGTGGTCCCCAAGTTCGTCTTATTTGAGGAGTTTGTGAGGAGTGTTTCCTTGTCTGATATTCCTGCAGAGTAGCACAAAATGAGGCCGAACTTTTTGGCTCAGAGTGCGTGTCTTCTTTTTCTACCTCTACCTATCTAACGAAAGCCAGAAGCCTGCCCAACTTCGAATCACTAGGACTCAGATACGACCCAACGACCCTCCCTCTTCGCCAACAACTCGACCCCTTCAATAAGCCGTACACTGAAGAGGAGTATGCCATGACACTTGTGCATGGGCGGAGCGTCAATGCACCTTACTTCCACCAACGAACACATGACATTCCCGTCGCGAACATCCACTTCCGGTCACACCACATCGAGCTGCTCAACCTCTTCACCCACTTCGCCACACACGCAGCCTCCTCGCTCGGCATTCCTTGCTCGCGAGTCGTCGCTCTCCCCACGAAGCGAACCCTGTGGACCGTCCTCCGCAGTCCCTTTGCGCATAAGAAGAGTCAAGAGAACTTCGAGCGGAGGGTGCACAAACGTGCAATCAAGGCATGGGATGCGGACCCAGAGGTCGTGGAGCGCTGGGTGCGGTATCTGCGGGCACATGCGCTCGCTGGTGTCGGCATGCGTGTCACGACGTGGGACCGGGTGCCGCTGGGTATCGGGTCAGCAGTGGTCCGAGGCCATGAGCGATACAACCCGGCGGTTGACGCCTCAAAAAGGATCAAGCAGCTCGGGAAGAAGATTGTTGATGAGGAAAAGAAGGCTGCGGCGAAGGTGTAAGGGAGTGGTGTTGAGTTGCTGGACGAGATAGGCATGCCGTTGAGTAAATTTGGAACCTATCAGCATAATTTGACGACGATCACGGTCGAGATATTCAACGGAGAGGCATCAAACCAGCCACGCATCAAGCTATGACTATATCCCGACTCATGAGGACGAGGGTTTCAGCGGAACAGTTTGTGTTTATTTTTGGCCTCTGACGCCTTGGCTACGAGTGCCAGCCTTTCCGACATAATAATGAACTATTCTCGAGCACGCGCTTCACTATTATAGACCTCTGACCAAAGTTTACACCTCGAGATAAATCGTCCAGGTCTCCTGCAAACGTTTCTCAACCTCTCGGGCACCATGAATCATCGCCATACTAATCTGTATACGGGTTCGACCAAATACAGACATCATCGCCTTCAACTCCGGCCAATCAGCTGAATGGGCCAGGACCCGGGACGAGCGCCTAATGCTTGTCAAAGAACTTCCATCTCCTGGAAGCAGTCTTCACCTTGAACGCCATCGACTTCGTGATTTGTACAGCTCGTCATGATCCATGCCGCCCTCGATCCATCAGGACATGTCCACATTCACTCATGCACGACAACTCCTGTGGTAAGTGGCCATCTCAGGAGGCATCGCCTTCGACGATATGACGCTAACGGAAAGATCTTGTCCGCAGAACCTGATATCCGTGCCCTCGAGCGATCCAGAGTACCAGCATAGTGGGTGTAGTCGTTTTGATCAAGTTGACGAAGGCTCAACTTGGCGCGCATTGCACACAGTGGCAAAAGCATTCTATGATGGCTGGCAACACCCCAATAGACCCAGGCCAACTATTCGAGCGATCTTCTACGCCACATATTCGTCGGTGGAAGGGTTGTCCCACCTCGCAAAGTTCAGCGACTATGCGTAAGTGTGCAACTCGCCCGGATCTCTCTTAAGGTGTGGATGAATTAACAACCGTGTTCAGGAACAAAGTGGGAAATACTCAGATGCTGTTCCACGGGACGAAAAGGGCCTGTGACATCGGCGAGAATTCTCAGAAGGTTTCCGTGTGCAGCCGCTCCAACTGTGCATTGTGCTGCATCCTGAAAGGCTCCTATGATCTGGAACGAGCTAAAGGAGGCGAGCTATACCGGCGAATATCGACAATCGCTTCATTTTGCTGACATTCCCTCCAATATCTAGCACGAATGTTCGGCCCCGGGATATACTCGACGAAGGTATCTTCGAAAGCCGACATTTACACCGGAAATATAAGCTCCAGTAGTCTGCGGACAAAGGCAATGATCGTCAATCTTGTTGCCCTTGGACGCACGAAGATGATGCTCGAGGCATGTCATGATATGCACCACGCACCGCACATGTACAATTCGGTTCGTTTCTGCATTTCTTCTCGAGGGTGTTCGAACTGATTGAATCTAATAAGGTTACGGCAGCTACCTTTCCTGAGGGGGGACAGGTTCAATATCATGAGGCGGTTGTCTATCGAGACGATGCCATATGCGCGAATGCGGTCATTCTGTATGCGTAGACATATGCTCCTCATTTGGCATAGAAGATAGCCATTATACAAGCCATGTAGGAGGCAGTTCCGCTGAACACTTCAGACAGGTGTTTTCTATTCGAAAAATTCCGTAACGTAATACATTCATTGAATACGGCCACTGACCGACCGAGGGCGTCACTAGTCGTTGGGAGAGATAGTATGGATCTACTTAGTATTCCATCCGCTCATGTACAATAGTTACTCGAACTGTTTCTCGAGGTGCTGGCGAATGAGAGCAGATATCTCGCGTTTGACGGCCAAAGGAATCGAGTCTAGAGGCGCATTGAGCAAAATGAACTGAAAGAAGGAGAACCTTAATACGAACTCGTCGCCCGAGGTGAGGTGTCTGCCAGCAGCTTGTGGAACGAGAGTGGCTCCATGTTTCTCCCTGCCTCTACGAACAGGTATTGGCGTCAGTTGACATGGCTTGCGATAGAAACAACATACCTTTAGCCTTATGATGAACTTCGTCAGTCCAGCCACTCTCGTTTAGTTTCGTGCTCATTACAGAGCGTATGCTGGCGATGACGTCAGGAGCAGTATCTTGCGAGGATGGTCAAGCCACACGTACTGATCCCATTCTCCACTTTCAATGAGACGACGGCGGACTTGGATATACAGCGAATTCACGTCCGCAGCTGGCATACTAAACGAGGAACTACGCAAATTGGCCTAAGAAAAAACCATGGGAAAGTCGTTGGTTCCACGCACCTTTACGCGTACAACAGAGGCGGTTTCCTCGTAGAGTGAATATATAGAGCCCTGAATGCGCAGACCCTTGCTCCACGGCCCAATAGACGCGTGTCTCTCGAGTCAAGACGGCCAACCAACACGGGCGCTTGACGGAGAACGATCCTGATGCTAAAGGTGTCACGGATGAGTGCTCTTCCAGATTCAAATCAGGTCTACACGCACCAAATCCCTAAACCAACATCCAGACACCAACCTGCCTCCAAGTGCGCCCAATGCTGAGGTCGTCGAGCTGGCTATTCCGCCGCTGGTGGTTGTTCGCGACAAGCGGGTGCAATTGCCATGCACCGTGACCCTGAACCGTGGGAGTATATTTAAACTCCGACAATGTGTTGGCTCGTCACCGCGACAGATAGCGACCTCCACCTGCAACGCAGTTATGTCTTCCCTCGATAACGACCCTTTCTATCTGAGGTACGTTTGTGATCCATTTTTTTGAAAGGTTTGACCCTCATGTACTTCTATATAGATACTAGTAAGCGAACATGCCAATTTGACTGCGAGCAATACCAACATGATTCTAGTACGGGACACTCTGGCAAACACGGCCACGAGTTCCTCGAGTTCGAGTACTCGCATGGTCGTCTGCGCTACGCCAATAATTCGAATTACCGAAATGATAGTTTGATTCGTAAAGAGAGTGAGTCTTGTTCATCATTCACCGCGATATGAACTCACAATGACCATGAACAGTGTGGGTTGGGCCTCTCGTGGTCAAGGAGCTCAAGCGTATCGTGGAAGCGAGTGAGATCACCAAGTAAGTTCTGGCTTGTCAAACATCGCTCAAAAGTGCTCATTGGACACAGGGAAGACGACACGAACTGGCCAAAGAAGAACATCGTTGGAAAGCAGGAGCTCGAAATTAAGATTGGAAACGACCATATCGCATTTGAGGTGAATTTTAGTATTGCCTGCCCTATTAAAAAATTTCTGACCTATCATTTTTCCTATCTTCCAGACCGCCAAAATCGGCTCCCTCGTCGACATCCAAGACAGTGAGGATCCTGAAGGCCTCCGTATCTTCTACTACCTCGTGCAAGATTTGAGAGTACGTTCTCTCAAATACCCCACTGTCGTGACTATGTAATTGATGGTTTGCGTCTAGTGCTTGATTTTCTCCTTGATTTCTCTCCACTTCAAGATCAAGCCTATCTAAATGTCTTCGCTATGATATCATTGTCTTGATGGCTGGAGGTGCTGAGTCGTTGTATTGGCCCTGTTCGTGAGAGGGCCGTCGCGACGGCTCGTCACAAGGTGTGTTGCTTCGGCTTAGTTCTCCAGGGTAATTGCGATTGATCGCCTGGATGTCTTCAGTAACACCCCAGTCGCACCAAAACTTCGTCAAGAAAGCCTGCATGTTTTATAGCAGGTATGGGTTATCGTTCCTCTTTCCATGAGGCGGGGAAATTGACTGTGATTCATAGTACTGAATGAAATGTTTTCTGTTGTTAATGTAATGTTTTTCTCCTCAGAACCAGCTCAAAGTTTTTGTAGTACTCCAAGTGCAGTAACCATTGACCACCCGCAGCTCAGAACCAGAGCGAACCAGAACCTTCGCGTCGATGAATTTTACTTTCCTGAGTGAGTCCAGCTCGCCCAATAATGCCCACTCGGGGCTTTTAGTCGGATAATCCACCACTGAGACATTCAACCATCATGGTTACGTACTTCCGTCACAACCTCCACAGGAGGAAGACGTCTCCCGCGACGGGCTGATGCCCATCATCTTCCAACATCCACTGAAGCCATCTCTCTCTCAAACCAACACCCACCACCTACCGCCTTCATCGAGTTTCCTCACCCCGCCGAGCGGATATCCCAGACATGTCAGGCCCACGCCGCACCCAGCCGCCGTCTACCTCCGAGTCAAGCCCGGGCTCAAGCTCAAGAACCGAGTCAAGTTTGCCCACGACGCGCAACACGACTCCAGCGAACTACCAGGAGGAGGCTGATCCGATGCCGTCGCCCACGTTCCTCGCTGAGGTTGACGAGTGGTTAAACCAGATCAGCAAGCAGGTGGAGGAGCTGGAGAGGCGCCATCGCGCACACCTTTCGATTGAGATAAAGTGGACACCGGAGATGAAAGACGTCTGGAACGGCCGGAAGCAGGAAAAGGAGAGGAGGAAAAAGGGACATGGTACGTTCGCTACCGCCGTTATCGCTGCCGTTGTATTCTAATCTGTGTTCTCTGCAGATGTGACGATCAACAAAGCCTGAGGCAATGTTTGCTGTACTCTCCTTGGACGATTGTACTTCTATGATCTTACTGTTGTGCGTGTGTTGTGCCTGTTGTCCTCGCTTAGCCTGACTGATCAGCAGCTCATAGACTGATTTATATACTTAATATGCACAAATGCGTGTACCACCAGCCTACGATACCCGTGTTATTCATGCCTAACTTTATGCACATTTCGTGGTACTGTCAGTCCTCAAAGCTTCAATTTGATACCTGGAACGAAAATTTCTTCTTGGCGGGTTTCATGGATGAGATAGAGATCAACATCTTCAGTGAGTCCAGCACGAAATCATACACGATTGTCTTCTATCTCGTTGATGGCACCAACATCATCTGTACATCACTTGTTGGTGTAATGCATTTTCATGAAGTTATAATGGTGTTCTTATCGAAAGCTGGCCACATTCCTCATGTACTCCTCCATGGGCCTTCCAAGACCTCCAAGACCTTCTTCTCCTCTTTTCGATCTATCTCGATGCTTCCTCCATCATTGCTTAAACAATAGCAACTTCTCGTTCAACACGATCCGCACTGCCCTCCCGCAATATTCAGAGACCTTCCAGTCCATCGATGGCATCATTGACATTTCGAATCCAGCATCGGACGCCGACAATGTTCAAGCTACTGACCTTTTTTGTGAGTAATTGGCCCCCTTCCCAACTTTTCTTAAAAAACATTCAGATTTAACGTACTAGGAATATCCAATCAAGGCAACAACCCCTCGCACTTTCTGACAGTCGCGAACTGGTGCGTACTTGAGAGTATTGGTTCTCTAGTGGCGTGCTGACCTTCGTCTGCAGGTGCCACTAGAGACCTATTTCCCTGAATATACTTGAGGGTCGGATATCAACAAAGCCGCGAAATATACCCTTTGGAAGTTCATGCAGGCTAATAGAGCACGACTAAGCATATACCCGCAGTACGTCCCTTTCGCCACGGATGGCGCCTTTTCCAATACTCTCCTCATGCAGCCTGACATCTTTGTACGACCCAACAACTGTCCGCCTAATCTTCGCTGCCCTCAAGGATACAATTTTGCAGAATTCCTTGAAGGATTCAGGTATCCTGTGATGCAAGCCTCAATTCCTTCCTTTGTTTATTGCCCTCCACTTTTCATTTGTCCTCACGTATTCTTTTTGTGTACATGTAACGTAGAGTGTTTCATCTCCTGCTCGCCCATCGTGTTTCGTTATCGCTTTTTTTGGCGTATTGGTGTCTTCTGACTGGTTTACATGGTCGTGGTCGGCCAATTGTCGACAAGATCGAAAATGTTATCGAGGGTCCTACTGCATCGTATGAAACGTGATTCTATATGCATCCGACAAGCTGTCGGTATTGTACAGCTTCTTCTTATTATCTTCGTTTCAATAAGGTTAACATTGACGCCCACTGGGTCGACCCTGTAAACCCAGGTCTATAAATACGAATCTATCAGCATCAACTTAGCGACTCCTCCGACCATGAATAGATCGGAATCGGCGCTTAATCCGCCAACCGGCATAGTTCCTCATTTCGAATATGTCTTCCCACTGCGACGAGACAGGCGATGGGCTACTCTTGTCATGTTTACGCGAAAGTTTGATCCTCACACCTTCGACATTCAGCGCACGCCGATCCCACAGTTTTGGTCTGGGGATCAAGTTAGAGGTCAAGTAGAGCTCGACTTCGCGAATCCTCAGACCTTCCAGGGCATATCGATCAGGGTAACTGGAGATTTATTCAGGACTGTAGATAGCTCAGCTAACGAACGGATAGATCCGAGGAAAGTTGATAACAAGCAGCTTCAAGACCACAAACCACACCTTCTTCGAGCACTCCAAGGTTTTATAGGGGAGAGAAGACGGGATTCCCCCACGGGCAAGGGATACGACAGCTCGGGCTGCGAACGACGCGAAATTCAACGGGATGCTCTCAGGGAAATATGCGATCCCTTTCTTATACGCCTTCCCAACGTCAACTTCAACTGACGGACCGTGGACTCTTTCCCCATTTCCTATTCCAGCCATACCTGAGTCAAACGGGACTGCGACACGGAGCGAGAAGAAGTACTGGAAACCCGATCCAACAGTCCTCTCTGCCTGCCTCGCAAGATTCCAATTTGCCGCAGACTTTCTCGGAGCGTGAACTTTCGGTCACGATCCAATACGAGATGGAAGTTGAGTTCCAACAAGGGAGATTCACTCCCAACTCGCGGTTAGCCGATATAATTTTCTTACCCCGACAAGACTTCTCACCCCCGTATGACAGGATCTCGACCCAAATCACCTATCTCTCATCTGTTACTCCTCCTTACATGTCCTCCATGCGTCGGCAAGCGTACGAAGGGGGAGCTCTGCCTGGTCCAACACGAGATTCTTCTGGGTGGACCAAGCTTCCAACTGCTGTCATGCTGGGTACATATGGTTCTGAAGCCGAGAATGACCAGAAACGAGTGAGAGTAGACTCTACGGTAGGTCTTCCGCGTTGTTTCTCAGCGGAGGAATTATATTGACGGTAAGTCCATTGGTACAGTTATACATCGCCAATCCGGTACGTCGTATTCCCGTGTTGTTTAACTTTATGGCCCCTAACCGGTAGTTACAGCTTGTATACACGCATGGCACCGTGATATCCTGCTATTTGGCACTTTCAAGCCAAGATACTTCAATGCTGGACGCGTTCGCCTCGCCTAAAGCACCATACGTGCGTCTCGTACGCCAGCTACGGTACTTCAAGATTTCTGACCCGGGAGAAGCCCAAAGGCTTGAGTCATTCGGTCCGGACTTCGGAGCTGCTGCGACAATGGTTAGACATGGACGCTGACTTAAATCAAAGCTTAATCAGATATGAAGGAAAGGCCGGACATATAGACTTGCTGGTGTGGGCCACTGCTTGCGCATGGCATATACGAGTCCATATCTCT
>JANKHO010000153.1:0-37302 GCA_027627235.1 Agrocybe chaxingu | reverse complement strand
GGCGGTTGGCTCGGGTGCCAGTGGTTCAGCCAGGCTTGCTCGACCGCTGCTAATAGGACCAAGTTCGCCAACTCCCTCGCGAGCGCTGTCAATACTTATAACCTCGACGGCATTGACCTTGACTGGGTAAGTGGCGTCGCTGTCTTCGTATGGGTTTTTGTTCATTTTTCGTTAGGAATACCCCAACTCTCCTGGAGCTGGCAACCCTTACAGCCCCAACGATGCTGCCAACCTCCTCAGTCTCATGAAGTTATTGAGGACTGCTCTCGGTGAACATATTTTCTAAAATTTCTCCTGCTTAACTAGTGCTCATCGACATTCGTTCGTGTAGGCCCTTGCAAGATCCTCTCCGCCGCAGTTCCCCATTTGCCATGGTTGGGCACAACCGGCAGGCCTCTCACAGACGTCTCTGAGTACGCAAAGGTGCTCACATACGTCAACATCATGTACAGCATTCGTCTTCTCTTAACTTCTATTCGTTCTCATCTTGGGTAGGAATTACGATGTCTGGGGCTCGTCTGCCAACCCCGGCCCGAATGCGCCTATTGGAGATCTCTGTAAGACCTCGAAGCAGCCTCAGGCGAGCGCGCAGGCGGCTTTCAACCAGTGGACCGCTGCCAAGTTCCCTGCGAACCAGGTAAGGCTACCATTCTCATACCTCTGGACCATCCCTAAACCCCTTCTTCAGCTCCTCCTCGGCCTCGCGCTCTACGGCTACGTCTCCCAAAGTTCCAAGACCGTCCTCACCGGCAGCTCGATGCCTCCGATGAGATGGTCCTACTCCAACAAGAGGAGGTCAAGAACGACGACGACGAGCTGGAGGTGAACTTCCTTAACGGCGCGCACCCCAACCCGAGCATCACCGCGCCTCCGCCGACGCCCACATCCGCATCTATCAAGGATGACGGAGAGGTAACCGCGCAGGCGACACTGACATCATGGTGGGGCCAGCAGATCCCGTTCTACGAGATCGTCAGGGCTGGTGCGCTCGTGAAGAGGTCGGACGGCAATTATGGGCAGGCGGGAGGGTTTACGATGGGTAACTCGTCCTTGCCTTTTCACTCGCCACAAACTTACTCATTGATCGGATTGTAGGATGGGACAACTGCAGCAACACTCCGGTACGCTCTCGCCCCACATTTTACGCCGCGCTCGCTAACTTTTGTCGCAGTATCTTTTCAACACGGCCCAGACAACAGTTGTAAGCTACGACGGTGAGTTTGGTTGCTCCTTGTCCATCACTTACTCTAACCCCTCACCCTTACGTTAGACACCTGGTCCCTCACCGACAAGGCCAAGTTTGCCGTGTCTAGCGGGATGGCTGGCTGCTTCACTTGGTCGCTCGATCAGGTTAGCCTTTCCTTTCTCTTGCGGTCCCGGCTTCTCATCCTTATCATTTTGATTTTTAGGACGACGGACTTACTCTGCAAAACGCCATCAGGAAAGGCCTCGGGAAGTAGTTTGTTTTGGAGTTCTCTCAGCCCGCGCGTTGGTCTGCACCTGAATGTCTTTATGATTCTTGACCAGATGTCCCCCTGATGATGTTTTAGTTCTACCCAAATGAGAGCTTCACGGACTTTCACGATCGACGACGATCATTGACGTTTCATTACGGAGTTTCATGTATGCACACGACTTCCAATCTCAAGTTTGGCTGTTGCCTGTGTCGGGTCTTCCTCCGTGAAGTGAACCGTTTGCGAATAACTTATTGCGCTATGCACAAAAACCTAGCTCGGGTCCTCGCAACTAAATTTAAGAAGGCAATATTCAATATTTTAATTGTCTGCCAATCTTCGTTAATTGCACCAACCGAAACCCAGCCTGGGGAAGACTCGTCAGAGATGAGAGGACTAAGTATTGAATATGCACCCGCGTTTCGTGTGAGGTAGACTCTCTTCGGAATATTTTTGAGCGGGGCCCCCGTCGCGTTTCCTGTGTAGTTCGTTCTGGCCGTCGACGACGAAGATCTCTCCTCCAGGCTCCGCTCTTGTTCGACTTTCTCCTAAAGGCGATGCCGGTGATGCAAATGGAACCCCACGCTGAAGGAGAGCCACCGGGTGCACTTGTTCGTTGCCGTCCAGCCTGATGTTAATAAAATGGCAAATTGTCACCTCGGACTGGTTTAAAGAGCGAATATCCTGCTTAAGTTGCGCATTTTCTGCTCGCAACGCAAGAGTTTCCTCTTTGAAGCACGCGACCTGGTTCTGCAATCAGTCGACTTCTCGGATAAGGACATATTTTTCCTGTCGCTCATGAGCAGTTAATAGCTCCGAAATATCGCTGGCATAACTTCAGCTTCAATGTCGAATCCAGCGGAGTAAGGAACGGTAGGCCAAGTCAACCTTTTCGGCAACTGCCGGATTCAATTTCCCAGGAAGTTCGTACCCAATGATGACTCGAGGTTATGGATCTTGACTACATCGCAACAGCCAAACGGCCTTTCAAGTGAACTACCCAACGCAACTTCTGCCAGCTCCTCCTGGCTCCTGCTACTGAAGGAAATAAGTAATCTGAATGTCGACGAAAGGGCTTCTCAAAGATCCAGACTGAAAACCCGCTGGTCGTCCCAAAGAGGAGATGAAAAGAGTGGAAATCATCGGCCACCGAGGAGCAATCTACAGGCTATCATCTAGAGTATGGTATATTCTTTTTAGTTCTCTCTACTTTTGAGGCACACTGATCACGCATTTACTCGAAATAGATACAGAACTCTGATTGCGGTTCTTCCGAGTCTCCGAAGTTCACCATGTGTGATGACGAAGAGAAAGATAGAGAGGACCAGGGCTTGACCAAGTCAACTTCCGAGTCGTTGGAAACCGAGGATATTATGGGGGGTGATCGGCATGAAATACCAGTGCGCATATCTTCCTTTCTCGTGGATTTTACCAACATTAGCGTCCAGGTCTCCCCATATACACCCGAGCTTCCTCCAGAAATCTGGCACTCCATTTTCCAGCGGGCGATCCCACCCAGCTGGCTGCTAGATCCCTCTCTAGCTCCGGGGCCTAATGCTCCCTGGTCGGTTGCGCTGCGACTGAAGAAGAGCATCATCTCAGTTTGCAGATCGTGGTTCAATAGCGGTCTTCCATTCCTCTACGAAGACGTCTGTATCCGCCGCCTCCCTCAATTTGAGAGTCTTTTACTAGCTCTCCAGAATACACGAATGCGGATCGGCACCCTCGTCAAGGCCCTGAATATTCTTTGCTACGTTCCCAATGGCCTGTCCGCCAATTTTTCGACCTATGTAGGAACCATTCTTTCGCTTTGCCCTCGATTGCGTTCCTTCGCATACACATCGCCGACACCCGTCAAAGGCCACACGATCATCGAAAGTATCCCGCAATATATTACCCACCTCGAGGTATCAGGCCTTCCCTTACAGCATCTACCTTGCCTCAGCGCCACGCTGAGATCGTTACGCCTCCATAATCCCTCTACCTCGCCTGAATCGGCCCTCCACACGAAAGTAGCGCTTCCGTGCCTGTCATCGCTAGTCCTGGTGCAAAGTCCAGTGCAAGACGGAGGAGCTGGCCTTAGGTTTCTCACCCAGAGTCTAGACCTACCCAACCTTTCAAGATGCACATTAGATTTTCCATATTCGCTGTTCGGACGCGAAGATCCAGTTGCGGAGGCTGTCGTCGAATTCCTGATACAGCATGGAGGCAATCTCATGTTCTTGAATGTCGCGTACAGTTTTGCGAACCTCTCTGGCCATCTGCATCCCTTGCACCTGTATTGTCCCCTTCTCGAGCATTTCGTCATGCCCGTCTCTGTTGTTGCCTGGAACACCGACTGGATCGGCGCTTTCAAACATGCCACCCTGCGGCATATTGATTTCATGCATCCCCCTATCGCTAGCGCAAGCGACACCCTGGGAGAAATCCCACTTCTACGCAGCAACCTGCCCGCGTTGCAGAGCGCGCGGCTCGTAGCAGAACTGCCTCGAGTCTCGTACCGATGGTTGCAGGAGTTCCCTCCCGGCGCAGTCAGGACAGCCGATCAGCGCTTCGTGATTGATTTTTATCCCAACAAGCTCCTCCACGGTATCGATTATGTTTACCTGCTACGCCCGCAGTGGAGTGCGTCCGGGTGGAAGTGCCACGACGGTGTTATTTCCACTTTCCGGGAGTTGGACTGGCCTGAGGTGTGGAGTGAGCAACGGGGCGATGGGCTTATGCTCATTCTTGCCGATCCCGAGTGGGACGATTTTCACGATGACCAGTCCGACCCCGAAGATGATACATACGTGTACGAAACGGACTCTAGCGAAGAGTCAGATGCTTCGAGTTCCAGCGAGGAGGTCGATGGAAGCCGGCAGGACGACGATATTATGGAGCTTTCCTTGGAATCCCAGGAATTCCTGTAAATTTTAAGTATGTGTAGAATTGAATTCTTTCACTGGCTTATTCTATTTCCTAATGTCCCTTAGTTCTTCTGCCTATGCAATGCAGGCAATGGATACCGTAGCCCTTCAGTACTACCTTCCAACTGCGGCCGCAGACATGCACATTTCCACGATGTATTTGTTCCCAGAGTGCCGCCATACACCGCAGTTCTCAAGGCTGGAATCTTTTAATCTGTCATCGAGCCGTTTTAACTACAAAGCAAACCTCTGCTATTGGTCCTCGATTTTCGAGAATTAAAGGGGAGTATTGTCGACCAGAGCTTCCCTGACGTGAAGAAAAAAACAGATGCGTCGATCTCCAGTGTTCACCACTCGAGGACGTCAATAAAAACCATAGGGAGAAAAAGAGTAAAGGCGTACGAGAAGCGTTAGATCTAAAGTTTAGAGACCATTAATTTATCCGGGCCGACAACTCAGATCACCCGCAGTATTAATTCGAACAGAATTTGAACTGGCACCCTCAATACCTCGCTTTCAGACTCTAATCCCTGTCTTTGCATAATGTCTTATACTTCTGATCTGCTGGCCGCGACAAGGCGCCAACGTGCTTGCGATATGTGCAGAAGGAGGAGAGGTCAGTCACGTTCTATTGTTTGCGAGTGGCCAAGTGAACTAACTCCTTTCGACAGCTCGTTGTATGTCACTTCTGAACATCGCACGCGTCTCAGATTGCTGAAGGAAGTCGAAGGCGATGGTACATATCAGTCGGGGGTGAAATGTTCCAACTGCACTATCCAGGGTTTCTCATGCACGTACGTAGAACAATCCTCGGTAAGGATAGTCCCCTGCGCCTGTTTAACGAATCCCTGCTTACATGGATTTCAAGAGGCGTAGCACTTCAAAGAAGTACGGAGTTGTTATCCTGGTCGTGGTGTGTTGCTGATCAGGACGTCAAGATACGTCTCGAGTCTCGAGGACAGACTGCATGAGCTGGAGAAGGCTCTCCGAGCGGTGCGCATCCTTTTTTTCCTCTCGCGAATGTCGATCAATGCCGAATAGCTATGTCCAGACGAGACGAATTACGAAAACTGGATCGAGTCGCTAAGCGAAGAGCAAGACGATACATCCCCTCGAAGCAGGTCTAGGGCTACATCAGAACTGCTCAAGAACATCGCCGCTGCTCGAAAATCTCACCTCGACGACTCGCCCCACTCTGGAGACGATGACGACGACGACGACGACTCTGCCGTCCTCGCAAGCAGCCTACAAACCGACCGGTTCTTCGGCAAGTCCAGCGGGGAAGAGTTCGTCCGGACGGCGTTGTCCATAAGGCGGCAGTGTATCGGCGGACATGAGCGTCCAATATTGACCAATCGACGCGAGGAATTCTGGATCCCTCGACCGGTGCGCGATGCCCATTTAGTTTGCCATCCACTTTTTATGACATATCTCTAGTGGGAAATCAGACCCAACGTCGTCTCCCCGCGTCACTTCACCTTCCCAGAGCCTGATCTTGCGAAAGATCTTGTCGAACTTTACTTCATGCACGTCAACCTGTTTACCCCCCTCCTACATCGTCCGACCTTCGAAAAATCGCTACATGACGGACTGCACTACACAAGAGAGGGCTTCGCCGATGTCTACCTTCTTGTCTGTGCGAACGGTGCCCGGTTTTCATCCGACCCTAGGGCACGCGCTGACGGGGAGGATTCGCAACTGGCGGGGGGCTGGAAGTGGTACAATCAAGTCGAAACAGGCAAAACGGACTTCCTCTCTTTGCCGTCTTTGTACGACATACAAGTGGCCTGTGTAAGTAGTTCTTTGTTTTTCTGTACCATAGTACCGAATTTGATGTGGCCCTTCAGCTGAGGATTGTGTTCATCCAAAATTCGTCCTCACCGATGGTCGTTTGGCCCCTGCTCGGCATAGCCATTAGGTTAGCGCAGGACGTGGGTGCCCATCGACGCAAATCAACGACACCGACGGTCGAAGATGAGCTCTGGAAGCGGGCATTTTGGCGAGCTTGTGTCTCTCGAAATGTCTTGAACCCTCAGACTAACAGTCTCTGAAAGGATCCTTTTCTCGGCCGATAGAATTATGTCTATCTCGTTAGGCCGACCGTTTATTATTCAAGAGGAAGAGTATGTCTCTGACTTCTCAATATACTCCCGCAGACGATAATTCGTTTCAGTTTCGACCTGGATTTGCCCATCGACTGCGACGACGAGTACTGGGAGCATCCAGACCCGCAGAAACGGTTCAAACAGCCACCAAACAGACCGTCCTTGACAGCTGCGTTCATTATGTTAGTCAAGCTCACGAGGATTTTGGCACACTGTAGTCGTGTCATCGTGCGTCTTCTCAGTCTCAGTTTTACGACAGTCGAGTTGAGATGAATGTCATTATAGTACCCCATCAGTAAAGCGTCAATCTCCCTAAGATTGGTTGATAAGTACACCAGATCAGACTTCATCGCAGAGCTGGATGCGAATGTAGATCAATGGCTCGCGTTGATGCCACCTCATCGTAAGCGCTCAGTGTTTTCTCTCAAACTTCTCACTTGCTAACACTTTGAATCAGTCCGTTGGGACCCACAGAACCAACCCAGCGACACATTCTTTCATCAATCCGCGATGCTCTACGGCTTGTGCTACTTCACGCAGATATTCATACACCGTCCGCCCATGATATCACTAAAGGGCCACCTACCCCCGAAAGCCTTGGAGGCGCTCGGTACTTGCAGAAAGTCAGCGCTTGCGTGCATCGACGTCGCGGATGCTCAGCTTCAGCGAGGTTTGCCTCCGCCGCCGATAGGTCAGGTGTGTGTTGGCTAAGACATCTCAGGTTCTGTTTCTTACGGTATCTTTGCAATTTCCGAAGATGGCCACGTTTAATTCTTGCCTTGTCCTCCTCTTGAAGATGTATGGCGAGAAAGCTAATTCACAACCGGGATCCCCGTCGGCGTTGAAGGATGAGAATTCCGACTTGGAGCAAGTGCGGAAGGGCCTGCGCATCCTCAAATCCCTCGAACACGTGTGGATCCATGCAGGCAGGTTTTGGTGAGTCATTGACACCCTGGTTCCCGATGAGCGAATTTTTGATCTGAAGGACGTTTGGTTGTTGAAATAGGGACACACTTTCGTCGCTATTTCCAGAGTTTAAACCCCATGAACACGAGCTCGAAAGCACTACTATGCGATCACCTACTTCTCCAGTGCATGTGCAGGCCCCTTTACGCCCATCCTACCTCCAAGGGGACCCTGGAAGCAGCCTGTTCGGCGATCTGCCAGCTTCTCAGCAGAATACGAAGACAGAATCCACTACTCCTGGGATGTCCTTGCCCGGGAATAACTCGTGGGACTACGTCATCGGTGGCTGGCCTGGTCTATATCTTGGGGACGAGGACAGCACCTCGGCTGACTCTCTTCCAGGCGTTGCACCCGCATTGTCACCGGTTTCGGCAGCGCCGATAGTGGGGCCTCCCAGTATATCTAGCACTCTCAGCGACATTTCAGAAGTCCACACTAACTCGGGGACACCTAATCTTCTAGAACACAAGGCATACTGTTCTCGAGGTGGCTTGCACGGTGATGAAGGTTTGGATGAGAACGATATCTTTGGCATGTGGGTTAATGCGCCACCCGATCTTGAGTAAGTTTCCGTTTTCGCATTTGACAGACCCACTCGAATTCCGTGGTACAGGGGAAGTAACTGGCTAAATAGATGATAAGGACGATTAATGAGCGAGGAGCTGCGTCAATTTATCAATAAACCCACTTGATGCATCCACCTTGAGTCGACTTCGATGCTTCTCCAGAGTTGGCTTCGATAGCTGGTGCATACCAGCATCACATTCACATAAGCGAGATTACTAAGGTGGGGCGGGCGCGGGCCGATGAGTATTTAGTGATACCGTTTCTCGTCTTTTTCTAATGTCTATTCCTTCTGGATTGTTAATGGAGGCGAAATGTCAGCGCGCTTGCGATATGTGTAGAAGGAGAAGAGGTCAGTCGCCCAATTCTTCCTTTTTGTGCCTCCGTCAAAGCTAATATCCGTAGCTCGCTGTATGTCATGTTGAAAACCCAGCAGTCATATCAGGTTACTGAAAAAATTCGAAGGCGATGGGGTCTATCAGGTCGGCAGCAAATGCTCCAATTGCGCTAATCAGGGGTTTTCCTGCACTTATGTAGAGCAATCCACGGTAAGCCTAATCTGTCGGACCTGTTGTCCATATCCTTCCTTACACGCTCTCCCAAGAGGCGTACCCCTTCAAAGAAGTACGGAATTTTGGCGTCTGCACTGTACTGTGCTAATCAAGGTGTCCAGATACATCTCGAGTCTTGAGAATAGACTACAAGAGCTGGAGAAAGCTCTCCGAACGGTGCGTGCTCATTCCATGTCTCGAAGAATGTCTGTCGACGCTGAATAGCTATGTCCGGACGAGACAAATTATGACGTCTGGGTCGAATCCTTTAATGAAGACAAACACAACATCTTCCCTCAAATCTCGTCCAGGCCTAAACTAGAACCCCTCAAGAACCCCACCTCTGCTGGAAGATTTCCGCACGAGCGCTCACCGCCCTCCAGGAACGATGAAGACGATTCGGCTGTTACTGCAAACAGCCTACGAACCGACCGTTTCTTCGGAGAGTCTAGCGGGGAAGAGTTGGCCCGGACAGCATTATTCATGAGGCAGCAGTACATCGGAGGACATGGACGTCCAATATTGGCCAACCGACGGGAGGAGTTCTGGATACCTCGACCAGTGCGCAATGCCCTTTCTATCTTTCCTCCTTGACTTCCCTGACATATCTATAGTGGGAACTCAGACCCATAATTTTCTCTCCCCGCCGTTTCACCTTCCCGGAGCCCGACCTTGCAAAAGAGCTTGTCGAGTGCTACTTCTTCCACGTCAACCTGTGCACGCCCATCCTCCACCGGCCGACCTTCGAAAAATCTATCCGTGATGGATTTCACTATTCAAGAGAAGGGTTTGCCGATGTCTACCTCCTAGTCTGTGCCATCGGTGCCCGGTTCTCATCCGACCCGCGAGCACGCGCTAACGGGGCCGACTCGCGGCTTGCGGCCGGATGGCAAATGGTATAACCAAGTTGAAATTAGAAAAATGCCCCTCCTTTCTTTGCCGTCTTTGTATGACGTACAAGTGGCGTGCGTACGTCGCCCTTCGATTCCATTTATTGGAAGTGATTTAAAATGTCGTTCTGTAGCTGAGGATCGTATTCATCACAAATTCGTCGTCGCCGATGGCCGTCTGGCCGCTTCTTGGGACAGCCACTCGGATGGCACAGGACGTAGGTGCCCACCGGCGGAAATCGACCCCTCCGACGGTCGAGGACGAGCTCTGGAAAAGATTGTTCTGGTGAATGCCCCGTTCCTTAGCCACCGTCCTGCACACTGAGGCTAATGCTTCTGAAAGGATCCTCTTCTATGGCGACAGACTCATGTCGTTATCCATGGGGCGTCCACTTATCATCCAAGAGGAAGAGTAGGTCGTTTACATTTCACGTACTTTCAATGCTCTTCTACTGATTACATCGCCCTTCAGTTTCGACTTGGACTTGCCTATCGATTGCGATGACGAATACTGGGAGCATCCAGACCCGCAGAAACGGTTCAAGCAGCCACCAAACAAGCCGTCCTCGACAACCGCATTCGTTTTGTCGCTCAAGCTCATGAGGATTTTGGCCACCTGTAGCCGTATTATCGTTAGTTCTATTGACATCTGCTTTATTCCATGTGTGTCAAGCGAATTTTATTCTAGTATCCGATCAATAAAGCGTCGCTATCGCTCGGTCTCATTGACAAGCACCGCAGATCAAACTTCGTCGCCGAGCTCGATGCGAACATAGACCAATGGCTTGCCTCAGTGCCGCCCCATCGTAAGCTACCACCCTTTACCCTTCCAAATCAACGTGTGTTGACCAACTCTCCGCTTTCTCCCTTCAAACAAGTCCGTTGGGATCCAAAAAACCAGACCAACGACAAGTTCTTCAACCAGTCCGCGATGATTCATAGCCTATGCTGTTTTACGCGGATGTTCATACACCGTCCGCACATTCTATCGCCCAAAGGACCACTGTCCCCGCAAGCATTGGAGTCGCTCAAGGCTTGCACCCCGTCAGCGCATGCATGCATTGAGGTTATAGACACTCTGGTCGAGCGAGGCTTGCCCTCACCGCCGATATGTCAGGTGCGTGTTAGCTACGAGATCTCAACGTTTGTTTCTTAGGACCTTCTTGCAGATGGCCTTATTTAATTCTTGCCTTGTCCTTCTCTTGAAGACGTATGGCGAGAAGGCTTATTCACGACCGAGATTCCCATCGACATCGACGCATGAGATGTTTGACCTAGAACAGGTGCAGAAGGGCCTGCGCATCTTCAAATCTCTCGAGCACCTCTGTATCCAGGCAGGCAGATTTTGGTAGGTCCCGGGACCCTAGTTCTCATTGAACAATCTGACCAATGTTTGACCTTTAAATCAGGGACACACTTTCGTCTCTCTTTCCAGAGTTTAAAGCCAATGGATCCGCGCTGAAAAGCACGGATAAACGGCTACATGCTCCTCCGCTACACATACAATCTTCCTCACATTGGCGGTATCCACAACGGAACCTGGAAACAGAACATCCGGCGTGTCAGCAAGAGTGATTGCCTCCACCTGCACACCCAACGATTTTGGTGACATGGTCATCGGGCAGACGAGTTTGCCGACACCTAATTTGCCGGAATCCATGGCATATCGTGACCCTCAAAGCATCTTGCATGGCAATGAAGACTTGGATGTCTTCAGGATGTGGGTTACTGCGCTACCAGATCTTGAGTAAGTCTCCTTTTTTGCTCTTGACAGAAATGCTAAATTCGGAGGCGGTACCTTACCATTAGGTAGGTAAGAGATAAGTATCATACTGGGTTAAAGGACACTATCGCTCGTCATGGACAAATATACCCCCTCCGGCCGACTTCGGCACTGCCATTTTTGTAATTCAAGTATGAATTTGTGAAACCCATATCCACGGGAAATTCTTTAAGCGCCCAAGCAGAACTTCCCACGAGTGACAACTTAGTGCAAGTGGCCACGGCGATGTGTGGCAATTACGAGTTCTTTGCTCGAAGTCTTGTTGTATTCAGAGCCGTATCTTTACGTGGACGATACTGGATAATTATCTCTTCAAAATTAAAATTGTTTGACTATACTAGAGTAGTATCTTTGGACTACCAACTTGAAAGCCATGGACTTCAAAATCTCAGTAGTAAAGTCACCAGAAGGAACGTGCCACTTGTTGCCAACCTTTGGTTTGACTCCTCGCGACACAGCGCAGGCTTAGCTAGCCAAAGTGAAAACAATGGAGACTGTTGAGGGCACCTCGGCGCTCCCGGCCCGTTATCTCGAGTGGGCACCCGCGTCACATGATGAGGGTACAAAAATCTCCCTCGTAAAATCGATTCTTACACTTCGAACTTGAAGAAAGGCCACACCACATCGTCCGAATCCCCTCGAACCGAATTCTTTGTATTTACCTTTTGGACAGATTTACGAGTGCCCTCCTCCCGTATAAATCAACATCGAAGCAAATGGATCTCAGTCCCCAAAGACCTGCCATGAGCGAGGCAGAAAAGACGTCTCTTCTTCAAGAAGTCGCACGTATGCAGGACGAAATTGCGGACCTCACCGGCAAGATTGCCGCCTTACAGACCGAAAACGAGCTGCTTCGTCGAGCGGCTCATCCTACCCAGGTATGTGCTTATGTTTTTCGTCACCGAGGCGCATCTCACCTAACCCCAGGACGAGTCTTCAGACGACGGAGATACGCATGTAGACGATGATAACCTGATCAAGAAGGACCTCTTCACAAAAATTGGAGAGCAATTAAAATCCGCCACGGGTAGCCTCGAGGCTCAGGTACGTCCAACATGGACTCCCATTGACCGCTCACATCTAACACCTGCTTCAAGCTCATTCCCCAACTTCCTCCGGAAATATGGCACTGCATTTTTCAACGAGCAGTCCCCCCGAGCTGGCTCCTAGACCCTTCGTTATCTTTCGGGCCTTCTTCCTCTTGGTCGGCGGCACTACGACTCAAGAAGACAATAATCGCAGTTTCGAAGGCCTGGTATAACATGGGGCTTCCGTTCCTCTACGAAGACATCTGCATTCGCCGTGTTCAACAATTCAAGACACTGCATACAACCATTTCGCGGTCTCCTACAAAATTTGCCTCGCTGGTCAAAACCCTGAACGTTCTTTGCTTCATCCCGGAAGTGCTCCAGGACAACTTTACGAAGCAGCTCGTGGCATTCTTTTCGCTTTGCCCTCGAATATCGGCAGTTGCGTTCACCTCCTTCGCGGTGCTTCCGGTTGAGGTAGATATCGCAGTGTTGCCTTCGTCTATCACCCGGCTGCGGCTGGCGGGTTTGCCCAACTGCGAACGACTAGTTGATGCCTTGAAGCGATCCCATGAGAACTTAAATTCTTTATGGCTTTGCCTCCCCTCCCTCGACTCCGTCCCCGTACTCAGCTCGAAGGTGGCTCTGCATCACCTGGATTCCCTGATCCTAGAGCACAATAGAGCGGACACACGTGGGGGAGTTGGATTTATCTTCCTTACTCGTTACTTCGAATTTCCAAGGCTCTCGAAATGCACGATCTATCAGACTTCCGAAGTCAAAGCCAGCGACAAAGGATTAGCAACTGCCATCGTTGCCTTTTTATCCGAGCACGGAGTTAATCTCAAATACTTGAATTTCCACCATACTATGTTGCGCCTTCTGCCTCCAAGTTTCGCCTCCAATCTGCTTCACTTATCACAATATTGCCCCTATCTCGAACATCTCAACATGCCGATATCGATAATCGCCTCAGACGCAAAGTGGCTAGGTTCCTTTACCCATCCTACCCTCAAATGGATTGACTTGAGCCATCCCGCCCCTCCTAACCGCTCGCGACAGCTCATTGGCTCTCACGCTCTTACACTGCAACCTACCTTCTCTAGAGTGTGTTCGCATATTATCGGATCTGCCCATGGTCGCACACGAATGGCTACAACGCTTCCCTCCCGACTCGGTACGAACACCGACGCAAGTCTTCGCGATAGACTTCACCCCAAACCAGCTGCTACACGGCGTGAACTACGTGTACTGGCAACGTCCGCAATGGAGCGCAGCTGGGTGGACCTGTGACGACGGCTTCACCGCCAATCACCGCGACCTCGATTGGCCGGACGTGCGCTGCGAACGGCGCGAGGAAGGGTTTGAGGTCACCATCGGTAGCTCGAGCAACGCGTGGGAGGACCAGTCGGATTTATCAGACGAGTCCTATGTTGATGAATCGGATTCGAGCGAAAGCTCGGACTCGGATGAATATGATGAGGAGGAAGGGATTTCAATACGCGATGATGCCAAAATGACTCTTGCTCTGGAGTTGTTGGCTGTGGAGCATGTATAGGTGGGTTGCCCTTGATCAGATCCGCGGAATGATGGTGTTGAGCATACCAACGAAATAATACTCGAATTCCTGCCCTTAGAGATGTGATACAATTTGTGGGCTTGCTCACGACGATTTCGTCTCTTACTGGGTCCTGACTTGGTCGAGGGTGGTAAACAAAAACAACACAACCAACGTTTGGTTGCAGTGACACGACACAACTGAAGATGAATTACTTTCGACTTGAATACTTCCCCCGCCAACAATTCTAAGGAGCTGGGGTCCAACCCTTGTCCCGTGGCTTGCACGAGGGTTCACTGCAGGCTCTGGTGGGAATAGTGATGTTCATCGTCTGTTGCAAAAATACATTACACCATAATGCAAAGAAGTCTAAATTAATTAACAGTTTTCGCGCCTTGGCGCCTCCAAATCGAAGATAGAGAGCAGGCGTCTCATAGTGTGTACAAATCGTGCGCTCGGAAAATGCGCTGTTGAAAAGATACAATAAAAACCTGCAGGTGTCCAATACCCATCAACAACCCTAAGCCTATGAGCGGCCCTTCTCGAGCTCCGTCAGATCCGTCAGATCCGAGGTGGGTTGTTTAACCTTCTTGAGGTCCTTCTCGTCCTCAGAGTCTTGCTCCTCTGAGGAGGCACCGTGCGCGTGCGAGGGCGCGGACAGGCCGACGTTGCCGATGGCTTTGGGGTTGAAGGCGAAGGCACCCCGGGGGATGAAGGTGGAGGAGAAAATGAGGGCGCAGGCAACGGAGAAGTGCACGCTAGGCAGCACGGAATCAGCATCGAGGAGCCCTTGCAGAGACGAATTCGAAAAAGCTTACCCTCCGACAGTCCTCAGCGACTGGATGATGTTACCGTTATCGCGCTGGTCGTGATCGATAACCCTGCCAAGGACTGAGGAGAAGACGGCGTTGAGGACGATGTACGTCGAGTACAGGAACGCCATGACAGCGCCAAGGGCGGAAACGTTCATGTGGGCTGAGGGATGCTCCATTAGATAAGGGAGAGTGGAGTGAGAGCGGGGCAACACACTGAATTGGGAGTCTGAAAGAGCAGATTGGATGTAGGCAGCGAGAGAAACATCACCGGCAGCCCAACCCTTTGAATTCAATTCAATATCACAAGGAGACAACTAAGGAGGACCGCAAACGTACAAAGGATACAGGGATGAAGCATCCGGCGACCTTCCATGCCCAGGAAACGTCGTGAGTGGCTACGCGAGCGAAGGCAGGAAGGACCCAGACGATGTTGAGCTACGATTCAGATTTATTAGTTCGAATTCTCTTGGTAGAAGTAAAGAAGGCTTACAGCTAGGGCGTCCAAGCGCAACCAGGGAAGGGGAGTGGTCACAACGTCGGAGAGGACCAAGACAGCGACTGCGCCGAGCAGCTGAACACGGCGTTAGCTGATCGTGTTGTGATTTACAGGTATGGTATATACCTCGCCAAAGTTGGAACCACCAACAATGATCTGACTCCAAGCGGAGACGCCGAGGACACGTTTGGCAAAAGCAGCTCCGAGGGAGCTCTCGAGGAACCTGTGCATGTAGAGAGCGACAGCACTGAGAGAAAGAAGGAGGGTCCGACGTCAGTCCAGGTCTGCTATGAGGGCAAAAAGCGAGACGTACTAGGACGGGAAGAGCCAGATGAAGCGCCGATTCATGAAGACGAGCTTAGCGCCGACGTAGACTGACTCGGCGAAACCGACAGCGCCCCAACCGATCTGAACAAAGTAGTTGTTAGAGGTCCTCCTCCTTCCCTCGACCTCCCCGAGCCCGGCTTGCTCGAGCTCAGCCTGAATCTCCTTGGGGCTCTTGAAACTCAGAGTGCTGATAATGAGCCACAGAGCACCGGCGGCGGTGAAGAAGACTGAAAATGCAAACACATTAGAGAAAGACGAAGTCAGGAGGATGCTCTACGAACTCGGTGTCAGGAAGAAGCTGTAGTTGTTGCCGAATCGGCTGATAGCGGAGGAAGAGGCGAAAGCGCCGGAGGTTCCAGCGACTTCGTAGAAGATGTGCTGCACATCGAGGGGGTGAGATAAAGAATCGGGGCGATTAAGATTCACATACCACAGTGGCGTCCATGCGTCGCAGCTTGCCAACGTTACCGCCAACGATATCCGCAGGGCTGGTCAAGAAGATGTGAGCCGGGTTCGAGGACGACGAGGCTAACACATACATGACACGACGGATAAGTTCCACCATACCATAAGAAATACCGGCCAAAGTCCAAACGACGAAAATCTTGGTGATTTTCAGTGAGGTTCGGAGTAATATGTTGAGGCAAAATGCGTACAAGATTAGGGTTCCAGTCGCCGTAGTCTGGAGTTCTTGCGCCAGCAGGCTTCATCCGTCCACCTATCGGGAATTAGCTGTGAAGCTCGAGAAGAATATGAAGGTCATACCAGTAGCGGCATCGACGATTAGGAGGATGACGGTCATGAGGGCGAACAAGAAGATGGCTCCCGCTAGGACGGAGCGAGTGGGCCACTTCTTGATGAGAGGGGCGATTAAGATGGCACCAACGCACTGGGCGGCTTGATTCACGCCCTGAGCGGCACCGACTAGTTTCTTGGTTAATAATACGAATAGAGGAGAAAGTGGTCGCACGAACGCTTCGTGAACGTGTTCGCAGCATTGAAGCGATCGGTCGCGAGCGTTGTAATGGAGCCGTTGAAGAACTCCAAACCGAGCTTGTACATCATGATGCCAGCGATGTAGAAGCCACTTCATTGCGGACAGACAATCAGCAGGCATTCGGCGGCTCTGAAGAGGCATTGACACTCACATGTTGCGCTTCTCAGCAGCGGAATAAGCTACCAGCAGGAATTGAGGCCTATTTACACCCGCCAAGAAATCGATAAAGGAGCTTACAGTTCCAGATTTCGCTGATTCTGCCCATGGTTGCGATCCTGCAGGTAATGGCAAGGATTGAGGGAGAAATGGGAGTGTCGCTGAAGCTCGGGGCCTAAAGGGACGGGGGAACATCTTTTGTATATCTGAGTGGAGGTGCACGTTCGTGAACGGCACCGCCGACCACATGGAATTGCGACAAGGTTGAGAATGCGCCAAGGCCATCAGGGACGAGACGGAAGAGCTTGGCGACTTGGCTATTCGCCGTGAAATTGTGTCGGAAAGGATCCCGCAACGACCGAACGAGAGATAAATTTTGCAGCCAACGTTCGACGACGCGAGGAACGATGTGGACTTTACTGAGATCTTCGAGGGGTTCCTTTACCGAGATACGAATAGCTAAATAAGTGGATTCTTGTAGACACAACGGGCCAACAGGAGCGAATGTTTTGTGACAATTAAGTCGTGTGCCATATAAACCCTGTCTCCTAAATTTATGGAAGCCTTCGTCGTGTGTACGGAAGCCCCATGAAGCTTGAAGGGCATTATGGTTGCTGCGATAGAGAAGTTGGGGTAGGCCAAGAGCGAAGTGGGCAAAAAGAGGAAGACTTGGCCAAAAGCCAAGAATTTGTACACTGATGATGTGTCGTTGTGTTTACTTCCTCGCTACATTTGGAAATCGTGTATTATTGGTCCCCGAAGCACGTTCGCAGAGCCGAAAACAGACCCTTCACGGATCGAGTACCGACTAAACACTCTGGCGCCTAGGTAAAAAGCGGCCCCATTATTACAAATTGGACCCCCGCGTATGGAGATCCAGACTTGTCTTCATTTTGCTTCTTTCGCCCTGGAATCACCTGGAAATTTGGACGCTCAAGGTACGGCTACTCTCTTTCGCGGCTGTTGAATTGGACACAGGTCAAGCACGTTCTAACACCGCCTCTAGATAGAGCGCACACTCCAGGAGCACGCCAATGTCTTTTTGACAATATGGCCAGGAAGTGCCTTAGGCTTTCATGTTTTGCCCAGCCCTTACGCTTACGACTAATCATAGTTGCCACAGCCCGTCACTTTGAACGTTTGTAGGCTCCACATGAAACATAGATAGGAAAGGCACGGTATCTCGACAGGATTGGAACTAAGTATCTCTCCCATATCACGGTCATGCCCGTCTTGTGATAACATGGGCTGCCGCGTAGCTTCAGCACGAACGAGGCTCAAAACAGACGCCTGCAATCTCAGCGATCAACGCATCGTTGTCATTTTAGTCGTCCCGGGAGGCATTGAACACTTCAGCCGTTCTGTCTAGTCCATTTTTACCCACGCTGGCCATATACAAGCGAACACATTCGAACACATGCCCATGTTCGAGCCGACAATTGACAGATATGAAGAAGTTTTCGCTTCTCTTCTCCCGTTCTAATTCTCAGAACCTCCAGTCCGATATGGATGCGACAGAATCTGTGCCTGGAAGTGGGGGGTGTCTCCCAGGACGTTAATTATAGACCGATGTGTTGGAATGCCGATGATGGTTCTTAACTATTGAAATAGCGCGATAAAACATGATGGTAAATGTCGCTTAAATTGGTACCCTCTGCACCCCAATGCGTGATAGAAGCCCCAATACTACCTTGACAAATTGATTCTCCGCATTACAGGTATTCGACGTTATTCGCACCATTAGCTTCCGGCTCTCACGTTCGTCGACTTAGTCAATTCAAGCAATTCGGGTGAATTTACTATCGCAGACTCGGTCACTGATAATTCGCTCTGGTAGCTATCTCGACGCGGCATCCCAGCATTACCTGGAAACTTGCTAGCCGCAGATAGGGATCCGAATAATTGAAGGTTGCTATAGGAAATATTACAATGTTGTGTACAAGATCTTCTGGGAAGTGACCAATATCATGGAACAGCCCACTAACGGCACGGATTGGGGCGACCACCTCAAACGATCGTCCATCGACCTCCGATGGGCTCCCCGTGTAAGGAATGGGACATTTCTTCTTCAAGCGTCGAAAGAGCTCACGAATGAGCGGATAGAAATCAGATTTAACATTAGATTTCATGTTGCATGGATCCTCAAGGTCCTCGAAGACGCTGTATACACTGCTCGGACCAGCGATCAGCTTCCAAAAAATGTGAATATCCTATACGAGGCGGATTGAGAAGCCACGTTGCGCCTCAAGAGCTAAAATTAGCCATGCTTGGCGCGTACTTGTTTAATATCCATAATTGCCTTCTAGAGACCCCGATACGTGTATTTTTACAAGGTTTAGAATGTGATCCTCGCTTTAATAAATGCCCTAGCCGAGGATGTCACGATGTGCGCAAGCGCCCAGAATTTTTCAGTGGCGCTGGCCCGTGTAACCATCCTTCCAGTGAATGAATACTCAATCTATTCTGAAGTTAACTATGACTTGAGTGAATACGATTGCACATTATTCATGCAGCCTATAAATAGTACACACGTCGATATTTCTAGCGTACTATCGCTTTGATCTGATTCTGCCGATCTTGCTCCGGGTCTGATGTCGCCAGCTGGGCGCAGCACGGGCCCCGCGAGGAACGGAGGACAGGCTGCGCATTCCCAGCTTTTATCGCGGCTTTGCTCTCTTGCTCTCAATTTCTTTCAGACTCTCCTAGCAACGTATAATGACATTCAGCTTTTATGCTCTGACAGCAGACTATTACCTACACAATAGCGCTGCTATTCTAAATGTTGGGGGCCGGACACTCATCACGGGACCAGAATTGAATGAAGGAGGTCTCGTCTAATCAAGTAACTACTTACTCCAGCACCCTTCGGTCGCCGGTGAAGGCGTTATGACTACAGCACGATTAGTGTTACATCGTGGAACATGGTGTGACCTGAACAACTAGAGCGGGTAACGATGTTCCCACGTTTAGGTTACGCACATCTCCCACCAAATGAGGGCCGCCGCGTCCACATCCCGTGATCGCCTCTAGTGTTAGAAAGACCCAAAGAGGTGGCGTATTAAACCTATAAATATCTACAGCTTTGAACGACGAAAACTATACTCTCCGAATACCTCTTTCACTTCGCTTTCACCTACTCTCACCTCAAAAGAGCCTCTCTTCCACCGCCTCTCAGCACAAATCGCAGAATGGTTCTCAAGGTCTACGGTACCCCTGGTTCGCTTTGCACCAAGCGCGTCGCAGTCGTCCTCTACGAAAAGCAAATTCCCTTCAAACTGTATGCAGTCGACATGGCGAAGGGCGAGAACAAGTCACCCGAATACCTTGAAAAGCAGCCCTTTGGTCAGATCCCTTACATTGTGCGTCTTCTACCCAGCCCATATATATATTCCTGAGCTCATCAAGGCGACGTTTGCGGCCATTTCTCATAGGACGACGACGGCTTCATTATCTATGAAAGCCGCGCCATTGGGGCGTACATCGCCACCAAGTATCCCGACCAGGGAACAAGAGACTTAATCCCTAAGGACCCCAAGACGAATGCGCTCTATCTCCAGGCTGCATCCGTTGAGCTCGCCCACTTCGACGAGCACGCCTCCAAGATTGTGTGGGAGAAGGTTATCAAGCCGTAAGTCTCAGTGGTTTCTCCTCTGCTTCCAGATATACGAGTAACTGACACAGACCTGAAATTTTGCCAGGAAGTTAGGCCTAATTACTGACCAGGCAGCCGTCGACGACCAAGTCATCAGGCTTGCTGCAAAGTTGGACGTGTATGACAAGATCTTGAGCAGGCAGAAGTACGTTGCTGGAAATGTGAGCCTTCTTTTTACACCTGTAACTCGAGAAATTCTTTACAGATTTAATGTCATATAACAGGAGCTCACCTTGGCCGATCTGTATCACCTTCCTTACGCTTCCCTGCTCGGAGCCGCTGGTATTGATCTCCTGGAGAAGAGACCCAACGTCCTGAGGTAGTTCCCATTTTTATCGCATAGGAGGCGTTTCTGATTGGGTCAATATGCAGGTGGTACAAGGAGATTTCTGCGAGACCCTCCTGGCAGGCAGTCAAGGATACTATCAAGGGCACCGCGTGAAGAGGGTCGCTGCCGAGAAATCGGCCTATAGAATGGCGGAAGCCAGTGGGAAATTGTCGTGTAGCTAAGATGTCCTATGAAGCTGTTCAAATTACCATGAATTTATTCTACAAAAACCTCGTAAGGAATGGGAAGCCTAGCATGATTTAAGACGAACAGAGAAGAATTTGAAGACCATTTTAGGAATGCTGCCTGCCAAAATGGGAAATATTAACGATGTTTCACGGGCTTAGAGTGAAGTTCTGTCCTTCAATCTCAGAACCTCTATATGATAAATCAGAAAAGCGTACATGCAGTCGATTCCTTACAAATTAAGCGGCTGCACCGCAAGGTCGGGATTCCGATGGACTGCGCCTTACATACCGAACATTTACCCCATACATATACAATGCCGACAATAAAACTACGTCCATTCGGGAAATGGGCCTGCCATGAAGGCATGCCAATATTCCAGTCTAACAAGGTAATCAAGGTCAGCGATGCTACCAGCAAAATGGACAGAACGGAAACTAGCCTAAAATCAGTACCCATTGGTATGTTTCCCCACATGTCGAATGCCTCGCCGTTATTCTGCGTACCTTGTCGAGGAAGACAGGTATATTGTTGATCTCTTACATTCAGTTCTTGGGGTGTATTGAACAGTGACGATATATCGAACGACGAGGACTCAGGGGGCGATGCAGATGGGTAGTGCCTATTTGAAGGGTACTCCTCATTCTGGGCAGGCTCCCCAGTCGAGAGCATCTGAATAAGGATGTTGCGCACGAGAGACAGATGAGCGTCGTTGTCGAGCCACACTGCCGATGCAGCTGGTTGGGTGGTGAGCCCCTCTCCGAATAGCTGGTGTCCTACAGAATCGGTAGACGGATGTCCACCGTCATGGCGCTCGCTCATAAACGAAAGCACGTCCCTGAGGATGCACAAGGAGTACGTCGTCCCGTCAGATGTGGTCCACTCGCCAGGAGTAAAGATGCAACGGCTTACCTGAACTTCCCCGCCTGTGGGCAAGTGTCCTCACACGCCGCGAGGATTTGCAGGCTCGTACGCACAGGCTCCATGTCGAGGTTCTGCTCGACTGAAGACAGATCCAAGCCATGCGCTTTCCTTAACCATAATCCGGTTAAAAGCACGATAGCGGAGGTGAAAACAATGAACTAAACGAGGGTAAAGGAAGGACGTGAGAGTCGATGAGCACTTTGGAAAGAACGCTGAGAGGATTGCACCAACCTGCATGAGTGGCTGCGGTAGAACGCCGCGCTGCAGTTGCACCTCGGCAATATTAATACTAGCGCGCGCGGCAGTACTACATATGGCGAGCGATAGCGACGATGAGGAGGTAGGGTTGGTAGGTGAGGTAATGAAAGGCCGGTGGATGAAGATCTGGATGTGGTAGTACATGGTGTGTAGCCTCGCCGACTGAAGGAAAAACCTTTCGTGCGGATGTTTTGGATCCCAACGTACTGTGCAAACGTAAGAAATTTGAGACGAACTCCTTCAGGAGTTGCAGGTCGCTGACAGAATGTGTCACCTACAGTGCTCAGGCAATTCTCTCAGCCATTTATTCAAACTCGAATCCAGTTCCGCCACGATGTTGGATTTCCGATGCTCGTCATCTAACCCAAGATCGGTAGTGAGCTTGTGGATCGGATACTACACCATCCTTCTCATCAGCGATCAAAGCACACGATCAAAGCAATGGGCACACAATTATCCGGTTGCAGGTAGAAAAAATCTTCATGAGTTTCAGCTGCTGAAGAAAGGCAGACATCAGAGAGGGCTTATTCGGCGGTTGCTTGAATCGCTTCTGCGGATCTGGGTGCTCCCAATATTCATCATCGCACTCGATAGGTAGATCGGCGTCGAAGCTGGGTGAAAGTGCCCCTATTTTGTCAGTAATAGACTTGGGAATAAAACATATGTGCTTACTCCTCCTCCAAAATAGTTAGTGGTCGACCAAAGCCAATGGATACGTGTCTATCAAAATACACGAGGATCCTGGAAAAAGTCGTAAGCAGAAAGGTCTCACGGCATCTGAGATAAAGAGCGTGCCAAAATGCTCGCTTCCAGAGCTCGTCTTTCACAGTAGGTATCGTAGTCTTCTGTGCATGGATGCCGACATCTTGGATCAGCCGAATGGCAACGCCGACGTGCAGCCAAATGGACTGCACTGTAGTCGCGAATTGGAGAAAGATGATGGTCAGCTGTGGATAGAAAATGGATCAATATTCCGAATCCAAGATTAGCGGTGAGTAAAAGAACGCATACGCAGTAAGCCTGAATATCGTATAACGAGGGCATTCCAAGGGGAGATCCCTTGCATAACTCGACTTGGTTGAACCATTTCCACCCCGCTGAATGCCGGCTATCAACACCCTCGAGGAGCACCTTCGGGTCTGACGAGAACCGAGCACCGAGAGCGCAAACAAGGAGGTAGACATCTGCAAAGCCTTCGTCGGCGTAGTGTAGCCCGTCGCGAACGGACCTTTCGAATGACGGTCGATGGAGTAGCGGGATGTCCGGGTGTATATTCTGGAAATACAGCTCTGCAAGATCTCTTGCAAGATCGGGGTCTGGGAAAGTGTAGTGATGCGACGAAGAGATCGTGACTTTCCTCTCCCACTGGGCAAAATGAGAATTAATGGGGCGATTAGAAGCATACATAGCGTGCACGTACCGGTCGAAAAGTCCAGTATTCCTCGCGCCTCCGGGACAATATTGGCCGCTCCGAATTGTCACCAACGCATTGCTTCTTTATCGACAATGCTTTGCGAACGAGCGTCTCTGAGCTGGATCTTCCGAAGAATCGGTTCGTGTCGAGGCTGGTGGCGATTATATCTGCTCGATCGTCTTCTTCTTCGGGGAGGGGGGGATTCGGCGAGGTATAACCATGAGAGGCGTGGAGGGAACAGGCGATACACTGAGAAGCCGCTGATCGGGATATGCTCAGAGGCGGCAATTGCCTTGCGGGCGGCGGCGGGGTAGGCTCTTTGCTCAGTGTGTCGATCCAGGCATCGTATATACTCTCGTCTGGGCACAGCTACAAGTCGTCAACAACATTTTTAAAAGATAGAACACGGAGACGAACCTGTCGCGTAGCCTTTTCCAATCGCTCTAGTCTGTTCTCAAGACTTGTAATATACCTTGCAATCCGCGTCAGCATCCAGGAAACCGTGAATAAGGGTGTCTTACTTCTTCGAAGGAGCACGCCTCTGTGCACTAGATGAGTATTGGACTTCGGAAGTCGAGAACAGGACTGACGGTAGATTGTTCAATATACGTGCAATCTAGGCCTATGGAGGTACAATTCGAGCATTGCATGTCAGGTTTGTGAGGACCGTCGCCTGTGTTTGCCTTGAGCGAAATCCGAGCTCTAGATCTTCGAAGCCAACATACAACGAGCTGTAAGGAATCAGAGGCAGACTGGGACCAGATAACGTGGAACGCACCTCTTTTCTTTCGACAGTGATCACAAGCCCTTACACGTTTTGAGTGTTTGCCTGTCCTCGGCTGCCTGTTGATCACTTCCTCCTCGCTGCTTGAGGACATGGTGGTCACTCTGAAGGCGATAGTTATTTGAGCTTACGAGGCAGGTACCATCGGGAGCTCCCGAAACGTATAGGACTCCATGTTAGGAAGGTACCCCTTGGGTAAAAGACTACATAACAAATAGGATTTGACGACGATTGTGCAAGTACTGGATGGCTTTCCTTAACGGACTTGAGGCCCTAAAGTATCTCACGGAAATGCATCAACAAGTTGTTCGGTATGACGACGGACCAGGCAGCCTTCGACGACCAAGTTGGCAAGCTCGCTGCCAGGTTGGACGTGTATGACGAGAAAAGATCTTGAGCAGGGAGAAGTACGTGGTTGGAAATGTGCGTCCCATTCCCCTTGTCCTTCCAGCATATGACCTGAAAAATTGCGACTTGATATGACAGGAGCTCACCTTGACCGACCTGTATCATCTCCCCTACGCCCCCTTCCTCCGCGTGGCAGGTACAGACGTCCTCGAGAAGAGGCCCAACGTCCTTAGGTGAAGTCGGTTTTATTTCTCTGGAGACGCCTCTGACTGGGCGAAAATGAGGTGGTACAAGGACATTTCTGCGCGAGCCTCCTGGCAGGCCGTCAAAAACGGTGCCAAGGGCACTGCTTGAAAGTTCAGCCTCGAGAGAGTGACGGAAGCGTAATAGAGGTTAATATCTACGATGTCCCGTTAAAGTTGTCAAAAGAATTGTGTCCTCATCTTAGCTCACGTTTCCCGTATTTCGACCTCAATTTCTCTCCTCCCGCCGAAGAATCCATTTTAGGACCTTCGCCTTCCAAAACAAGCTTCAGGGCGGCGGGTCATTCAGTGAAATCCGAACTCCCGATCTTAGAGAGTCACTGACATCCATTTTTACGTGACGGAGATGCTGAGTTGGGGTATCATAGTGTACAACAGAATTAAGATAAGCGGCTCCTCGCACCAGGCATTGGTGGCCAACGGCAACCCATGCCTATCCTGCTTGTTGAGAACTCGTTAAATACGCTTGCCAGTCGTCCCACCTATAACGACAAGTTTGAGGTCAGTCATGCAACAACACCACGAAGGCTCATTTAAACGTCAAAACGTACTCAGAGCCAACAGGAGCGTGAAGCCACATGTTCATAATGTCGTCCCCACTTGGGGCCCGGTCGCTGGATCCTGTCAGGTAATGATGAGGTGTATCCGCTCCAGACGAGCCACCCTGCGCCTCTCTGGTGTGCTGGTTACCCTGTTCCGTGTCCATCATCAGCATCACTGCGGGATTGTCTGTGAGATGCACCTCCGAGGGCCATGTAGATGCTGCTGCAGAGGCATCCAGACGCTGTGCCGTAGCAGAATCGACAGTAAACCGAGATGCGCTTGGGGACGTCGATGGTGCCGGCGTTCCGAACGAGAAGAGATCGGGTAGCGAAGGGCGCCACTCGTCGACGAGGCCATCAGCGGACCATTCAGCCCAAGGATGATTCCAAAAATCATCGTCGCCAGCGGGACCAGACAACAGGCTCTGCGCAAGGACAACGCTTGGGTCTTCTTCATCGGGCCACATGGCGGGCTCATTGATGGGCGGCGTAGGGTCTCCTGGCGGCTCATGGCCAACTCCAGTAGAATGCGAGGTCGAGGCAGAGGAAACCGAATCACAGGAAATCAGAGGATGAATGACATCTTGTTTGATTTGGCCAGCAGACCGTGGCTCCACTGACGAAAGTGAAGCAAGAATGTCCCTGAGAAGGTTGGGGAAGATTGAGCCATCGCCAGATCTGGGGACCGGTCATACTCACACGAGCTTGCCTGAGTGCGGCCACTGGTCCTCGACCGCCTGCAGGATCTGCAGGCTCTTTCGCACATGATCCATGTCAGGGCTATGTTCCATTGCTGCCGAGCGTGCGCGCGGCGTGTTCTTGCCATCCCAAATGCCGAATAGAAGCATTATCGCCGATGTGAAGGCGGTAAACTGTGAAATGACAAGTGTCAGCGAGAATTCAGTTGGAACCATTGGAACATGGGACGAACCTGTACAAGAGGCGAAATCATGAGACCTCGTTGGAACTGGGCTTCCGCGACCCGGATACAGGCACGGGCAGCGGTGGTGCATATCGCCAATGACGCAAAGCCCAGCTGGTGTGTTTTACCGGGCAGCGGAATAAATGGACGGTGTATGAAGATCTGGGCGAAGTGGCATATAGCGTAGAGGGACGCGGACTGCCTGAAGAACCTCTCATCGGGCTTGTCCGGGTCCCAGAGTACTGTGCAGTCAAAGGATGATAGTTGTCCTTCATTAGCGACATTCTAACTGAGGATAGCGCAGTGGCACTAACAATGGTCAGGCATCGACTCCATCCATTTATTGAGACTGGAGTCCAGCTCCGCCACGATCTTTAGCTTCCATTGGTGGCCCACCAAACCGAGATGCCTCACAACCTTGTTCAGCGGGTACTAGGGTGAGTAACCACTTACTCGATCAGCAGGAACCGGGTGAAATGAAAATAAGACGGACAAGAGCTTTGCTACAGGTGGCCAGAATCTTGGTCAGCTTTAACTGATGAATAAAACCGGAGATCAAGGATGGCTTGTAGGGTGGCTGCTTGAAGCGCTGCTCCTCGTCAGGATGCTCCCAATACTCGTCGTCGCAGTCAATTGGAAAGTCCTGGTCGAAGCTTGATAGAGATTAAAAATTAGCTGGCGGCGCGTTGGCACAAAAATGAGACGTACTCCTCTTCCTGAATTGTTACCGGCCTTCCAAAACCGAGACAAATTATCCGGTCCATGTAGATGAGGACCCTAATTCAAGAGTGTATACATCAGCATTCAGCGAGACCCGAACGACCGAGTTGAAACACACCAAAAAGCCCGTTTCCATAGTTCATCTTCAACTGTTGGTGGCGTTGTCTTCCTTCTATGGACACCTACGTCCTGAATCATGCGGATAGCAATTCCAACCAGCATCCAAACCGACTGTGGGAGACTCGATGCTTGGATAAAGTTTATGGTCAGCTAGAAGACCAAAGCAGTAAGCTTCCCAGGAACGAAAGTTGGAAACACGAGTGCATCACGTACACAGTACGCCTGAATATCGTAAAGGGACGGTACCTTGAGAAGCGATGTCTTGCCGGTTTCCACTTGGTGGAACCATTTCCATCCAGCAGAATGTCGTGAGTCGGTATCGTCGAGGCGCACCCTCACGTCGCTCGAAAATCGGGCACCGATGGCACAGACGAGGAGATAGATACCCGCGAACCCATCGTTGCCGTAATGCAGCCCATTGCGTACGGCCCGCTCGAATGATGGCCTATGCAATAGCGGCTGGTACAGATTTATGTGCTCGAAGTACAGGTCGACGAGTTCTTTAGCGAGGTCGGGTTCCGGAAACACATAACTCGGACGTGCGTCGGAAATTTCTGGCTTTCTTTCCCACTAAATTGGTGATCAGTTGGGCAAGGAGATAATTTGGATTGAACGTGCCGGTCGAATGGTCCAAAACTCCTCTCGTCTCTTTGACATGACATGAGCCTTGCCGCCGACATAATGATTTCTCATTGACAGTGCTTTCCGGATTAGCCCTTCTCCACTGGATTGGCCATAAAATCGCTTCGTGTCGATGCCGGCAGGGAATGCGTGCTTCATGTCGTCGTCCTCTTCTTGGTGCACACCTGGTGGGGATGAACTTTCGGAATGAATTCGGCGGATGGTGTGGGTGATACTCTCGATAGGCCCTGGTCGGAAAATGCTGAGAGGAGGAAACTGCATGACGGGCGGGGTGGGCGGTGTTGATTCAAACGGCTCGTCACTCAAGGAATTAACCCANGCGTCGTANGCCTTCTCNTCTGGACATAGCTAGGGTGCATAAGTATTGTCTGGATNGNGAAAAAGAGGNANGGCGCACTCGTCGGAGCAATTGATCCAANTCCTCCNCCCTTCTCTCAAGACCCGCAATATATCTTTCGGGNTACGTCAGCNGGAGTGATTTGATGCATAGGNGTCACCATACTTCTTCGATGGCACGATTCTCTGGGAAAAGNATCAGTGCCGANNACGGGCAAGCAGAACTCGANCCTCACACCAGTNTGNTCAGTGTAGGTGCAGTCTACCCCTTGCGAAACGCATCCAGAACATTGCATATCGGGCTTNTATTGACCATCGCCTGCGACTNNCTGAGNCAATGTGAATCCCAGANGTTTCAGAGAAAACCTACAGCGTGCTGGNTGTGCTTCTCGGTGAACNAANGTTCATAAAGTCAGACAGNAACATACCTCTCTTTTTNCGNCAGACATCACANGCCCTTGGNCGTTTGGACACCTTTACCGCNTCTTGCTGCCTGCTTTTATCCCCNTCNCTCGAAGACATGAGGAGAGAACGCGAAAGAGAAAGGCATTNTNATAGNTGGAGNATCTTGGCTAATGGACCTGATCGGGTGCGCAGCCCGTGCGTATACGTCACCTAATGCCGCTTGATGGCCGTAAGCAGATATGCAATTCGACCCTGAATGTCGACTTGGGACCATTTGAAGAACCTGGAGAGGGTGACTTGTTGGTCATGACTTTGCGCAATGCGTCTTGCTGGCGATCAGGAGGGTTGTTCTCAAGTGAAGTGAGTTGTAAAAAGCTTGAAACGAACGTCACGACTCAGAATGAGAGAATGGACAGCATTCCCTAGGGGCCGAGTACCATAACCGGCGGCCGTATGCACTCAGCAAAAATAGCATATCAAGTCATTTAAGGATGAAGATTTTTACGGTCAACAACACATAGGAAATGTCCCGTTGCGTAACTTACGGTCGTTGCTTTCCGGTGGGCTTTTGATTTTCGGCAGTGAGCATTCGGAATAAATCATTTTCCCGAAGAGACGGTCTTGGCATTCTCCGATGCAGGCATCCCGAGGGACGTAGCGGCTGGCTTCTGTCATGCAAGTATCATTAGGTCGGATTTTATTTTACAATTCCAGCAACTTAGCAGGAATGTCAAGCTGCCCTCGAGCCGGGTTGGAGGAGGATGAATGAGCACCAGTCCTTCCGCCCGTCAAACCGGTACTTGACGGCAGTTGGGCGCATACATTCACACATACAAGTCATATTTGACCCCGACCCCGCACCTGTTAAAACCATGAGCAGTTTTGCCACCTATCAGAATCGAGGGGGAATTAGTCGTTCATCCTACTTGAATGTAGAGTCCATAGTTTGCCGTCGTTGCTGATGTCGAGTAAGACCATCTCAAACAAAACACTCGCCTGAAGTCGTTTTCCATATTTGTGTACGCGATGGACGCTCGATTTATATTTTCAAGGCAATATAATACATGACAGTGTAGGTTTTTGAGTGTTCGACCCTGTAGCATGAAAACACAAAATTGTTGAGCCTCCCTCCAGGAATGCGTGTTTCAAAAAACTTACGGCTGATCTACTGGAATCGATCGCGAGAGGATAGTGCCTTGGTAACTGGAGTAGTCTCGGGTCCGGCGTTCACGAAATAGACCGCGTGTGGGGGAGGGAAAGTGAAGTCGGAAGAAAACCATACGTGTAGCATTACAGCCATATCTTATCTGGAAGATCTTATCTTGAACCACGGCTTCTCGGCAGCCGCTCTGTACTAATCGCTCTCCGCGCCCCACAGGACTCAATCACGAAGACACTTCTGAAATATAAACACTCGAAGAATGAATTTACGTGTACAGAAACGCTTATACACAGTCCGACCAACGATATTCCAAACCTTAATTTTCTTTTTGGATTTTCATCTACTCTATTTCCTTCAATACTAGAGTCTGGCAGTCGACGTCTCGCTGAAGGTAAATTAAACCTCTGCGACTGAACCAAAGGGTGAAACGCGCTCACATATAACAGCCACAAGCTCTGGAAATTAAGCACCACGAGTTGGTTTCTCCTATGTCCTCGTTCAAGTTAGTAGAGGAAAGATAAAGTTTAGGATAAAGAACATACTCGTCTACTCGTTGTTGTTGGGCGTGGCGTTCCCGTTGGCGTTGTTGTTCCCCGTGTTTCCCCTAGCGTCAACACGGTTGTTCTGGCCATTACCGTCAACATGGTTGTTTAGACCATGGCCGTTGGTGTTGCGATCTCTAGCATCGACCTCGACGTCGTTGTTTCGAGCATTTCCGTTGACGTTGTTGTTCCTTGTGTTGCCCCTGCCAATAACGCGGTTGTTTCTGGCGTTTACGTCGACAGTGCCGTCCCTATTGTTTCCATTGACGAGGTTATTCTGAGTATTGCCATTGGTATTGCGGTCCCTAGCATCGCCGTTGATGTTGTTATTCTCAGTGTCGCCGTTGATGTTGTTGGCTCCGCGATTACCGTCAAAGGTGCCTCGGGCGTTGGCCACGTCGACGACATCGTTGTGAGGGTTGTTGTTGCTTGGGGTAACGGGGAGGGGGCTGCCGATCCTCGCAGCCTGCGCGCTGCTGAGGGCTAGGAGGATGAGGGCGATCACTTTCATGGGAGCCATTGCGAGGTCTAGAGCTAAGATGAGGAAGTTGGTATAAGGATCTGAGGTTGGAGTTGAATTGAGGTTTTTGTTGAATTTATCACAGGCAAGCCTCCCAACTTATATATTGTCGACTACGAGTCAATTCAGTGCTTCATGTCCGAGATAGAAGACCTTAGACGATGCATTCGTTTCGAATTTACATTCTTCTCTATGCCCATCTTTTGGTGGACAGACTGGCCGCCGTAGCAGATACCCTGAAGTATAACGGATAGATGATCTTTGTCTTCGCTTCGGGCTTGTATGAGGTTAGTTCCCAGATGCTGCAGCCTCTTCGTGATACATAAGAACTGAGCCCTTGAGCCCTTCATCAGCATCGCAGTACTGAGTAATGAACACCAAGCGAGCCTCGGGGATTGCTTCTTCTTCCCGACAGTCGGGATGTCGCGACTTCCCGCCTATGCCAGCGGACCGATCTGCTAGGACTTGGCAGTTGGGATCCACTTAGACATGCATCACACAATCTCAAATACGAGCAAATAACTAATTTGGGATAACACGCCGCACTACTGGCTCGAGGACGGTTGCTGGCGTCCGGCGACGGAGTCGGAAAAATGATCACTGTCAGGAAGCTGCGAACCCGACATATCAACAACACTTTCACCCTCGATAGGGCAGAAGGTACCTTTGAGCTTGCCCGAGGCTGCTATGCCATCTATCAAGAAGAACGTGGTGTCGTCCCAGGACTTCTATTGTAGAACAACCAGGAGAGCCCACATGCTTTGAAGTAGTGAGATTTTCCCGAAGTGAAAGAGATACTAAGTACTCTTCAAAGAACTTGAATTCCTGAGAGGCTGACAGAAAAGGTCGACATATTCGAGTTAGTGGAGGCGGAAGAGAGGCACGTCGCGGCTGTTGGACTCTCCTCAAGCTACTTCCCGTCGTCAACAACATTGTTCTGACCTTCGATTATACTGTATCAAGAGTATGTATGCGCCTTCTGTATAAGGAATCTCCTGTCCATAGGCGAGTCTGACAACGTAGCTACCTCCACTGTGAAAAAGAACCTGCAGTATACGCTTGCCAATCATCCGTTCTGGTAGTGTTCAAGGTCAGTGATGTTACCAACCACGAGGAAGCAAAACTCACCCAAAATTGGCACCTCTAGGCGCATGGTCCCACATATTCATCACCTCACCGCGATTCTGTATAGCCTCTCCAGGCGAGCCAGTATATTGTTGTCCTCCAGTATTTCGTTCTTGAGGTGCACCGAAAAAAGAGGTCGGATCGAACGACGAGAGTTGCAAGGACGGGAAGAGGTGCCCGTCCATTGCACGATCTGATTGCGGCCTATCGTTCGAGACCGGCTCTTTATTCCAGGGCATCTTGTCAAGAACGTTGTGCACGAGAGACAGATGAGCTTCATCATCAAGCCACACTGCTTGTGCAGTTGGTCTAGCCATACTCCTCTCTCCGAACAGCTGGTGTTCAACGGAACTAGTAGACAGGTGTGCTCCATCAGGCTGTCCGCTCATCGACGAAAGCATGTCCCTGAGAATGGTATGGGTGGCGAGTCCCGTCAGATAGGATGCAAAGGCATTTACGGAGGCGCAAGAGCTCACGTGAACTTCCCTGCCTGAGGCCAGATCTCTTCAGCAGCTGCGAGGATCCGTATGCTCGTGCGCACAAGCTCCATGTCCGGGTTCCGCTCCAGTGAAGACTGGTCTGACCTCTTTCTGGCCCATATCCCGGTTAGGAGCACGATGGCAGAGGTGAAGATCGCGAACTAAATAAAGTTTCGACAACATCGTGAACTTGATGAGCACACTTGACCAGAAAGTTGGGCGGATGGCACCGACCTGGAAGAGGCCTAGGGACTGCGGTGGAATACCGCTTTGAAGTTGGATCTCGGCAACGCGTATGCTAGCACGCGCGGCCGTGTTGCATATCGCTTGCGATGGGGATGACGAGGTGATGAAAGGCCTGTGGATGAAGATCTGGAGGTGATAGTACGTGACATACAACCTCGCCGACTGAAGGAAAAACTTCTTGTGCGGGTTTTTTGGGTCCCAGCGTACTGTTTCGAGACAAAAAAGCCGTAGGGCAGCTCGTTCAGAAAGTGTAAATAGCAGAAAGGGTTGTTGGCCACTCACGATGTTCAGGTAACGCTCTCAGCCATCTGTTTAGACTGGAATCCAACTCTGCCACGACGTTGGATTTCCACTCCTCGTCATCTAGCCCGAGATGGGTAGTAATTTTGTCGAGTGGATACTACACCGTCTGCCTGATTAGAAACAGAAGCACTTCGCAGAAGGGAAGGTCGCACAATTAGGCGGTTACATGCAGATAATATATTCATTAACTTCAGCTGGTGGAGAAAGGCGGCCACCAAAGAGGGCTTATCCGGCGGCTGCTCGAATCGTTTCCGCGGGTCTGGATGTTCCCAATATTCATCGTCGCAGTCGATGGGTAGATCAGCGTCGAAGCTGGGTGAAAGTAATAGGATTATGTTATTGACAAGTTTGGATATGGAAAGAAAAGGCGCGTACTCTTCGCCTAGAATAGTTAACGGTCGGCCGAAACCAATAGACGCTAGCCTATCCATGTATACGAGGACCCTGGGAGGATCATGAGCGCAAATTGTTAGCGTCACCTGAGATATGGAGTATCGCACCAGAACGCTCGCTTCCACAACTCATCTTCCGCATTAGGTGTCGTGGTCTTCTTTCTATGGATTCCAACGTCCTGAATTAAGCGAATGGCAACACCGATGAGCAGCCAAACGGCCTGCGGCACAGTCGCGAAATGCATAAAGAGGATGGTCAACTAAGGACAGAAGAAAGGATCAACATTCAACTCAGGAGATTATCGGCTGGCAAAGGCGACATACGCAATAGGCCTGAATGTTGTATAGAGAAGGTGTCCCGAGGAAAGGCACCTGACATAACTCGACTTGGTTGAACCACTTCCACCCCGCTGAATGCCGGCTATCAACGCCGTCGAAGAGCACCCTTGGGTCTGACGAAAACCGAGCTCCCAGCGCACAAACAAGTAGATAGACATCGGCAAAGCCTTCGTCGGTGTAGTGCAGCCCGTCACGAATGGATCTCTCGAGTGACGGCCGATGGAGTAGAGGAACATCCAGATTGAAATTATCGAAATAGAGCTCGACGAGTTCTCTTGCAAGATCTGGTTCTGGAAAGGCGTATTGACACGGCGAGGGTGGTATAACCTTCCGTTCCCACTAAGCGAGATTAGAAAAAATCAGAATGTAAGACGCATCGCGCGAACATACCGATGGAAGTGACCAAAACTCCTCACGCCTACGGGACAATATCGGCCGCTCCAAAGTGTTTCCGTCCTCTCCAACGTACTGTTTCTTCATCGACAATGCCTTGCGGACGAGCATCTCAGAGCTAGATTTGCCGAAGAAGCCGTTTGTGTCCAGGTTGGTGGCGATGTTTTCCGTTAGATCGGCTTCTTCGAAAAGGGGTGGTTTCAACCGAGTGTGACCATGGGCTGTACGGATGGCATGGGTGATGCTCACAGCTGGCGTTGGCCGGAATATACTCAGAGGAGGGAATTGCATGGTGGGTGGTGGCGGTGGATCGGGCTCTTTGCTCAACGCGTCAACCCATGCCTCGAAGATACTGTCGTCTGGACACAGCTACATGTCATGGGTTTTACTTCGCGCAAGGAGTGAATGGAGACGTACCTGGCGTAGAGACTTTTCCAACTCCTTTAGCCTGTTTTCAAGACCAGTGATATACCTTCCAATCCAGATCAGCATCGTGGAGAACCTTTCGGAGTGTGCCATACTTCTTTGGAGGAGCATGCCTCTGCATACCAATGAGAACCGAGGAAAGGGAAACCGAGGACGGGACTTACTGTCGACTCTTGAAGATACGTGCAAGCTAGACCGAGGGAAATGCAATTCGAGCATTGCTTGCCAGACTTCTGAGGTCCGTCGCCTGTTACTCTTCTGAGCGAAACGTGAATGCAAGAAGTCCGCAGCCTACATACAACGAGCTGCAAGGAATAAGAATAGATCAAGACCAGAAGCTGTGAGATCCACCTCTTTTCTTTCGACAGTTATCACAAGCCCTTGCGCGTTTAGACGCTTTTCCTGACCTTGGCCGCTTGATGGTCTCCTCTTCGCTGCTGGAGGACATGGTGGTTGCGGGTGAGACTGGTTCAGGATATCGAAGCCCACCAGAATCTCAGGAGGTTCTCGGCCGCAGCCGTCGCCAAGAAAATAGGCTGTGTGGTAGCGATTGGAATTTGGAAGAGTGCCATCCAGCGACGAGGGGTTGGACAACCAGCGCAGCTGAAACGTCTGCAGATACAGTTTTCTCTTTGTCCAATCTGTGTCGATGATTGAACCGCTTTATGCGTTCCATAAGCAGGGAGACTGGAAGGCTGATCACAGGTCCCTGAGAATTCATTCAAGCATCCAGTTTGAGCTTATTCATCCACCGAGGCTTCGTCGTCTTCAAACGTTTCAAACATGACCGGCGCAGCTACAGCAATTCCGACACTCCTGTTCTTGGCGACGGTCGGGTCAGCTCTACCCGAGGCGAAAAGTCTTTATAAACAGACTCGCGCACGTTTTCGAGACCATCAATCAACTGCATCACGACATGGCCACTGAACACACAATGGAGAAAACGAAACCCTATGTGCGAGTCGCGACGCTCGACGACCTCGATGAGTTTGTCAAGGTCGCCAATCGGGCATTCCTCCACGACCCGGCCTTCAACTACACCGGGAATCTGAAGACGGTCAGCATTGTTCAGTCCTCCACTGATTGTCTAGTGTTATTAATATTCTTTCCGGATGCACGTAGCTCATCGACCCGGAGGTGGACGGGGAGGAGTATCGAAGACGAGGGAACCTCCATCTATTCTTGGCCAAGTCGTGTTTCCTCGCAGGAGGACGCGTCACGGTCGTTGTTGACCCAGAGAATAACGGCAGGATCGCAGCAGGTGCGCTGTGGCTGCCTCCACGAAAGCGGCTGGCCGTGTCGCAGCTGCACCTGCTGTTTAAAGCGGGATTTGGGCTCATTTTGAAGCAGTGGAAGCTCACAGGATTTCAGGTACGCTCTCGTTCATCTTGCCACTTTCATTCATGGTTAATGGCATGAGCAGAGGATGGTGATCGAGTATCATGAAGGCTCTGAGAAGAAGCTGAAGAGATGCTTCAAAGAAAAAGGGGCAAAGGAATCCCCCGAGGACGCCTGGTATGTTCAGCAGATTTTTACAGATCCGGAATACCAGGGCAAAGGTTAGTCAAAACATAACTTCCGCTCCGGCGCCTCGTTCTCTAACTCGCCAGTAGGCCTGATGTCAACGCTCATGCGTGAAGCATTCGCGAATGCGCCTGAAGCAACATTTTGCCTCGAAGCCAGCACCGCGAAGTCGCGAGACCAATACGCCCGCCTGGGATTCGAGGTGCGCGGACAATGTTCCCGCATCGTGCCACACTCATAGATATCACATCTCTAGAATCCCATACCGATACCAATGGGTGTTGGAAAGTGCAATAGTAGCGGGCTTCGAGCGACCGGAAAGGACGCCGCAGGGGTCGAAATCTATGCGATGGGAAGGGTATGTTCTATTTTTGTCTTCAGTTCAGCTCTTCGCTAACCACTTTGCCCTCAGTGGCCGTCGAAGCAATAATGTATCTCTTCGCTTTGATACCAGTTCGCCTAATGTATAGTTACCTTTAATCAAAGAACTAATTACCGGCTATAGCCAAAACAGACTAGCAACACGGCGAACGACAGCTCTCTTTAGACTTCATGCTGTACATTGGTCTACAGGACACAGCGACAGCAACATAGCTCCTAACGAATATGGTGGCCTGAACCAAATCTCACCTAAACCTTTGGTCGATCGGCGCGTTGAACCACGGGACGCACCGAACGACAACGTCGTGCGTCCAACAGCATCCGACAATCACAAACAAACGATCCTTCTCTCCAGATTCCTAGACGACGATGTGACACGGGCTAGAAGAACCTTTCCTGCCAATGGATTTGTAGAGGCTTTGTAGGAGGGTTCTATCCAGACGACGCGCGGCGAGGTGGCAGAGTAACAGGCTCTGATGATCCCCACCTCCCTTCGAGCCATAATTATCTTCCGCTCAAGTGAACCACAAGAGCCTAGGAGAAATTTTTGGAAGGCAAATAGAAGGTATGTCGTTTCAGAAAAGAAAGTAGCTGAAGTAACAGATGACGGTGGAAAAAAGAGAGTGATTGAATATTCGATAGGTGATTTCAGCATCAAACGCCACGATTGCCAATCTCGTTCCACGAGAGCCTGGCAATCAATTCCATCGCCTGCTCACGGAACGTGTCTGAGGATGTTCCAATTGCCGGCCACCCATTCTCGAACGTGAACAGAGGCGGGTTCTTCACGGACGATCCGTATGGCTCCCACTTGGTGTTCCGAAGGAGGCTAATGGACCCAGGTGGTGCGTTCGGGTTGCCCGTGTGGGTGAAGTAGACTAGCGAGAAGGTCAGGCCAATGAGTGACTGGCGTTATAAAGACAACAGAAAGTTGGCACGTACTGAGAGCGTCCGTAGCGATGAAGTCCGTTATGTTGCTCGTGCCGCTCCAATGGACGAGGTCGCCGCCATGCACCGCACCGAGCGA
>JANKHO010000152.1:0-37314 GCA_027627235.1 Agrocybe chaxingu | reverse complement strand
TGACCGGGTGCCGGTGTGCGACGCAGCTCGCGGTTTGTGATGGTACCATGATGTTGCTCAATCCAGTGGTTTGCGATGACAAGGAGCGTCGCATCGCATCGACACGGCACCACTGTCGACTATCGATACGCGTCATGCGTTCGTCGACGTATCGTCCGGCTTCCCTTGGCCATCGATGCCCAGCTTATGTAGTGTCGATGTTGACGCGGGCTTGAGCTTTGCTCATGTCGATCGCACCCTCTGGCATATCTGGGGGAGTGAGGGAGAGGCTGGTTCGAGTGTTCGACTCTCAGGCTCAATCGACGCGAACGCGAACTGAGGCGGGCTCGTGACGAACGTGCGAATGTCATGCGGGACTTCCCGCGATCATCACGGACGTTGCCGTTGCGGGCCGGGCGGAAGTTCTCTTGCACCGTCGATTCTCAGAGATTCCTCAGACTTCAACTTTCTCCCACCAACTTCAAATTTCTTGCAAGCGGCAAGCAGGCGTTACAGCAGCATGTCCCCCACGCTGGAGGAAGGCACCCCAGCCCAGGGCCCAACTTCAAGGTTCAATCATTCAAATTTGCCGCGCTCAGAATAGCGTGCCATCGCCGGCGTTTGCATCGAACACCTTCTCCCCCAGCGCCCAGCGCTCATCAGCCAGGAAAAGGGCCAGTGCCTGGCCTCAACATATTTAGTCTCAGCCTCAAGCTCAAGCGCAAGCTCGTGTGCCACCACGACGCGCATCCGCTGGCAATGGCAATGAGCAAGCTTTTCGGCGAACTCAACAGTCTGAATGCAGGAGAACATGTACGGGGTGAATGTCAGACGACTGGGGTAGGCTGGGGTCAGACGATCTGAGGATCTTCTTTCTGTGAGTGTGTATGTATAGACACGCAAGCTCTGATCGGCCGTGACATATCTGAGTAAGTGGACAGGCCTCCCTTGCAATGCCATCATCGCTGCTTCTGCGTTCTCATGCCTCCTTCCCACCTTCTAGTGCGCCTGCACGTAGAGCATTTGAGTCGTCCATCCTCGGAGTGTCCCACACCGGCGCATAGAGGCGTTCATATGCATGTATAATCATGGCCAAATTTAAACACCCGTGGGCGCACGGAGGGAGGGTTCGCGTTAAATGAATTATGTTATCGAAGGTTTATGCAAGACGCAGCAGGACGCACAAGACCTCTCTTCCGCGCGTGGACGGATAATGGGCGTATGTTGCGAATGCTGTCATCCGTTCCGGAGGGTAAAATAGGGTTTGCACCCCCGTTTTTTTCTTGCGTTATGTTACTGTACTATGGTATGTTGGGCCTTTTATTAATACACTGACTACTGACTCAATGGTAGGTGAACTTGAAGCGAAAGGCAATCTACATCATTTGGAGGCGCTGAAGGGCTCGTGCCGGCGCACTGCCCCTTGGAAGATGCCAATGGTGTGCCATAATCGTCCGATGGACGCTTGCTTGATCATGACTGGCTGGGGCTTTGTGGCCTGACGCTGAGATAAGGTATGTCCGTCTCTCCCTGCTCGTAACGCTAAGGTTAAACTTTGCATGGATCGACACGATTGGGACAGTCCGACCAGAAAATATCCGACTGGACGCCGCCTCGCGCGCTGAGCCCAATGAATGTCCGCGAAGCTGAGAGCTGACGCTGTGAGCGTTCGAACAATGACGGCGCCTCGGAAGAATCGCAGAGTCCGCGTGGGTACGCTGGGTTCCCTCCGTTCGCATCACATTATTAATGACGGTGGGTGAATGCACTGACTGCGCGAACAATGCCAGTGATTTGATTAAAGTATTCTTGTCTCGTCGGAGGAGAGCAGAAGGATCACAACATTCACATTCACAGTAGCCGGAATGTAACTGATACGCATCGTACGGAGCTCGGAGTGGTGGTATGTATTGAACTGATCGTGAATAATCTCTTGTCTGTTCGGATACGTATGTTAAAGGAGAAGATTATTATAGACAGCTGCAACAGACAGAACGGAACGCGCTAGCGGCGGGCCCGAGTGAGCTGCGCAGCTTCCCTTCCCCATGTCAGTTTTGACTTGGACTCGTCAGAATATCATACCAAGTTTTCTGGCACGCTCCACCCCGGGCTTGCTTACAGATGGCGAAGAAATTCGGTTTTGATAAACCGTTAAAACTTCGAGTTCCATGTCAGCCTTCAAAGCATTGAATAGACTTCGGTTTGGTGTTCGACCACTACGAAGTGCAGATAGATTCTAGCTCTGTCGCTAGGCTCTCGAGACTAATGGCGTCCCATAATTAGCTTCTAATGAGCGATGCGCATGGCTCTCAAAATAATCTCCTGAGACTGAGAGTGTGTATGATAAGTCCTTATTCGTAACCTTTTTTAATCCCCATGGGGCAGGCCTGCAGTTTGCAGTTGGCTGCAGGACACAGCCAATTATATAACCCCCCCCAGCGGCTGTCCTTGGGAGCCTATGACAAAAATATAATATCTACATAATAACACGGAGAAACGGAGATGGAGGGAGAAGGAAGGAGGAAGCAGTCGCCCTTGCTAAGAGCAGAAGGCAGACGGAAAGCGACAGAACAGGACTTAATAATAGAATATCATACGCTTAGACTTGAAGCGTAGCCTTCGTGTGTTCGTTGACGATTCCCTGTCCAATTGTCAATTTAGGATTTGATAGTAGGGAGAAATTAAAAGGTGTCAGCGAACGGAACAGAACAGAACAGATTAAAGTGTTCTATCATGAATCATCGACTCATCCGTGGCGTCCGAGTGGTTCGGCGGCGCAGAAGCCCAGGAGAACATATGGGACAGGCGCAGATCAACACTCATCCTCCGAGGGTGCCATTGGTTGCTGACTCTCCGACGTGTTCTGAGCCAATGGGAGGTGGGTCTCGGAACACTCAGAACACCATAAGGGCATATAAGCGCCGGACGGGTGGACGGGAAGCTGTGGTATACGTTACAACGACGTCGTTGTAATGATAATGTTCCAGCAGATGCGAGGAAATGCCTGATCATGACAATGACATGGCCTGCTGTTAAGGAAGCATATCTTCGTGGTGAATGCCCATCATGTTACGAGAAAAGGATCAGAGGAAGGTTAAGTTGACCGGTTAAGCGCGAGGGATGAATGATTTATTATATCCACCCTTGCTCCGAGGGTCCTTGTGATAATAGACTGCGTCTACTGCATTAGAAGTGCATAGGCGGGGAAGTCTCTCGGTGTCTGAGAGGTTGGGCCTGAACATACTTGGAGGGGGAGTGAGGAGAAATAAGCGCTCGTAAATCGCTTCAGTATCAAATGAAAGACTCCGTACCCCGAGTCCAAGAAAAACTATCAAAGTTCTGAGATAATCTTGGCTATTTCGAGAATCCACATTCACGATTCCCGGGCATGCATGAGTGGGAAAACTGCCCTCACCAAAGTACCCTGATAGTCGTGCACTTCGCGCTCATCCGACATATGCCAGAAGCTGTCGCCGTGCCGTCTCATGATCTGACTGTACAGGCGAAATTACCTGCGTACGTATGAGAGACTGAAGCAGACATCAGTGAAGATGTAGACGTGCCAACCTGAGGGCTCGGGTGAACGGACCACCTGAGAGTCCTGCTCGCATACATAGAGCATACAAGTGTCGTTCTTCGAATTCGGGGATTCTGGTTTGACACACGACTGACATTTCTACTGACAAAGCACCCCCGTTGCAACGCGACGCAAGTGCTACGTGACCCTTCAGAGAGGTCAGAATGCCAGCTAGAATGCGCCGCTCGGGCCTCCCGTCTGATAGTAATAAGGACGCGTAGTAATACTTAGAGGCGAATAGGGAATGTGGGCCCGGGGTCGGGGCAGGCGCGTACTGCGGGGAGTTTGATTGATCTTATCATGGGACACAGACAAATATTAATATCACTTCTCTGGCCTTGTTCGGCGGGTTCGAGTCGAGCGCTATCAGGGAGGTGAACCACCAAGGTCTGGTTCGTTATCGAGGCGGCGTCCTGGATTGCTTACGCACACTCTCCCGGTCATATGTCGGCAAGGCAGACCTGAAATATGAGGTATGTAGCTTTCTCTGACTGGCCTCCGCTGAGTAATCAACGGGATGCCTGTCCGTCCGCACAATGAAAATTGAGATGCAATAGCGAGAACGGCTCTGCTTGGAAGTTAGGATGCCGTGGGAGCACAGCGCTTTTGAGTAGCCGAACTTGCGCGTGGCGCGCGTGCAGATAATTAGCACGACGCGCTTGGCGGCTTTGCACCCTACGTCATTTCGATCGACGAAGGTAGGAGCATCAGATCAGCAAGTTTGTTGGAAGCTAAATCGGTGGACGAGGGTGGTGATTTCCCTCAACGCAAGGATTCATGTTCTCGAGCTGGGCTCGATCGTGCTTCATGGGTGCACACAGAGTATCGAGTTGCGATTGTTTCACGTGTGCGCGTCGACGGAGTTTGTGAGGCCTTGTAACTCGGACCTTGGACTGGGTCCGAGGGTCGAAACGTTTGCCAGCGTAGCTATCGTTCTTCGAAAAGATCGACCCTTGGGCCTCTCAAGCAGACCACGGAAGTTGTCCTGCGATGATGGAAGACTGGACTTACTCGAGCAGGACCCCCTTCCGACACGAAAATTAAGCCCAATTCCCGAGACTGGATCACGGAGAAGCCTGAAGGAACAGTCTACGGAAGACGTGCCCATCAACGTACCAGCTCCGGGTTTGGCGTCAAACACAAAACGCACCCCAGAATACCTGTCTTCTTCGACCGTATAGGACATGGTGGACCGGAGGAAACGATAATGAGGGAGAAGACGCACACAGCAATTAAAACCATGGGACCTCCAGCATCAGCTCCGGGGATACATTCGGCCGCAAAGGATCTGCTTCGTGTAGAGTTGTCTCCGCTATTGATCATGATTTCAGGCAGTGCAATATCCTTTGGATGAGGCCTGAGTGGCAAGCCCAGGAAATTGGGATGTCGTCAGAGCAGTGATGTTGATCGTTGATCGACACGAGGCTGCTTCTGATCGACGACGTCATCGAACATCGCCTGCTCCCCGCGTTCTCTCGAGCTGCCCCAAGGCCGGTCAGTTTTTCCTGAATAGCCGCGAAATTAAACGTGTTCGCAGATATGGTGCCGACATACCAAGTGATGAACTGGGTCGGTTGAGCAATGCTGCGTCGGTAAAAGGCATATCATGCACTGCTCCCGGTGTCAGTGCCAAAAATATCGAACACGGAGGAAAGTATTTACTTGATGATGGGCGGTACCCACGCTCGGCTGGGGGAGGCGGAGAGGAGCGCACTGCATGGTCGGCTCCGAGAGGCAGCGGCTCTCCTGTATTTTCTGGCCGTGTAAGACTGGTGCCTGGAAGGGCGCGGTATACCACGGTGCTCTGGAGGATGGATATCGAAAATAAGACCAAGACACCATCCGTTTAGACACCCGCTAACGATGCCTTGAAGGATAGTCAAAATGAATGGGGTGGATGCGGTTTAGTAAGATCGTCCCTCGACAAGAATGTCTGCTTCTAGAATTCATTCTCTTTCATAGAATCATTAGAGGTCGACGTCCAAGGGCTGAAACCAATTCCTTCCTGATAGAACCAGAGCAGCTAAACTTGTGGGAGAACCTTGTCTTGAGTTTTAGCTATAGAGGAAGTCGAGATGGCAAGGATAAGTTCGGCTATTCTTTACGCGGACATAAGCCCAATGGTTGTCAGATTCTGGCATGTTTCAACGGCATGCAAGATCTCATGATCGAAGGATAGTCATTGGAAGGGTGACGTCAGGAAGAGGAGAGTAGATAGAATAGAGATAGATTGATACGGCTTCGGAGACTGCGCCAGGTTGTGGGTACACAAACTTTATGGTGTCGTGAATGGATCCGACACGAACCAGGTCGTGCTGTCTTGGCTCGCACCCAAGCAAGCATCCTGAGCTAGAAGAAACGCTAGAAGCAAACCGTGTAGCAACAGATTGAACCAGTGGGCTTATGATACCGCTTAGAGATAAGACGCCCAATATTTGGCCAGAAGCCTGGTCGTGATGAGGGAATACGAGAAAGGAAAGTCGTGTGGAAGGGTGCGAGACGCGTGCCACTGGGGCACGTGAGAATGATATGAGCGCACGTGGTAGACGTTATGCGTTACGCGCCTGGACTGTGTGGCGCGCAGCGCCATTACGCAATGGATATTCAGTGAACCATGTCACATCTCAGTTCTAGTTCCAGTCCAGATTGAAGCTCGACATACTCTAAAATCCAAAAATACTACAAGCCAAAGCCCACCAATGTTCCAGATGATTCGTCGATGACATCAGGGGTCCTGTGGGGCAATATAAACGCAAGCTCAGTCTCTTCCCCGCTTAGACGTTGACCACCATCAATATCGACAGCTCCTCGCGAAAATATACTCGCATCATGTTCACCTCGCGCATCCTACGCAATGTTGGCGCTACAGGAAATAGGCTGATGAAGGATGCCGGTGGGAATCAGAACAGGAATGTGGTACGTTGCTTCTCACGGCTCCACTGAGACATGAGGCGAGGAGCGACCTGTACCTATTGTCGCAGTTCTACGGAATAGCTGCTCTTTCCGGCCTCACAGTCCTTGTGTATTGGGCTGGGTACAAGGCAGAAGGCAGATCTCGAGGCCGAGTTGGTATGTTGTGATGCTCTGTCCCCCTCCATGAGACCCAGCAAACCTCTGTTTATCAGACAACCCACCCTCAGCAAAGTAGGAGGCGGGCTACTTCGAATATCTTCATGGACCGCTCTGGGTCCGAAATGCCCACGAAATCGCGCTGTATCACCACTCACGCCACCTCGACTGGCCTCGAAGAACCATTTGTATTATATTTAAATGATTTATGCAATTGTACAACATGTGTCAAGTCACAAGCTCAGGTCGTTCGGAAGGCTGCTCAATTGAATTGGGCAGTCGGTGAAAGGTACGCACCCGTCGGTTTGATTAGACTCTGGGTTGAGTTCCAGAGCGGTGGATGTGGATTCTGCGTTGGCAATCTGGAGTTTCTGGCCGGAGTACCCTGCGGTCGCGATGCGAATGGTGTAGTAAGCAACATCGTCAGCGTTGACTGGGTTGCTGGTTGCTTCGACACACCATTCGCGATGATGCTTCCGGTGCTCCCCGTAGACGTTATGAAAGGCAAAGATTTCAGGAAGCTCATCTTCTTCTGACACTCACGACTACAATACGCGGCCTTCCTCGTCGGATGACGAGGTCCCGGACACTTCTTGAGCATCTTGGGTGGAAAGAATCTCGCAAAGCCCTCGCACATATCTGAGTTCGGGTCCTGATAACCCGTCGTGTTCTCGAAATCAATATTCAGCGCATGTATAAAGGCCATCTTGCACATGGGCTCCCCTACGGGAGTTTGCCGTAGAGTTTGAAGAAGAGCTCGCCGACTTGCAAAAGGATCCCAAACAGGCAGCTCTCGAAGCAGAACTTTATCGCACATGGGATGCGGTCGTTGTAGTCGAAGCCCTCCCAATCGTCGCTGCCAGGGTCGACGTAGCAGTAGGAGAAACCGAGAAGGCTCGCTGCAGCTGTGCGTTGCAAGGGAGAGAAATTGTTTGATTTGAAGACAAGCTCGCCTCGCTGTTGTCGAGTGGGATTTCGGCTCCCCCAAACTAATACGCGTAGATGATCTATGACGGGAGTAGGAGACGTGAAAATCTGCAGTTCACTGAAGGCCATACCCTAACATATCATCTGCATCTCCGCGCTCAACCCCGCCTGTATCTCTTGGATCTTGCGCTGCTTGAACCACCACATGATAAATTTTGTTGTCACGAGAAACTTCTTGTTACGGCGAGTTTCAGAAGGGCTCCGGGAAGGAGACCCAGTATTTGAATCGACCCAATACCCCGTCGTCGCGGGCGAGAAACAGCCAAGGCGTATTACCGCCAAGTCCATGTGAGCATGAGAAAGGACTCGTTGGCATTTTTTAGGTTAAGAGTTGAGAGATGTTCGTTGAGGGTTTCATTGAAGAGTACAACTTTCTTTTTTCGCGCGGCCATGGTAGACGGGCGGTAGTGGAAAGTGGTCAACCGTTGTCACCTTACATACCCTTACATACAGGTCGGAGAACACGGAGCGATCTGGAATTTAGGCGCCCAACCGGCCCGGGCCGGTCTTGCTGGCATTTGGGAAGCGAAGTCCTGGCTAAGGTCCTTAGCGATAATAAGTAAACAGATGCGAAGCCGAGTTTAAACGCTCTCAAGTCCAAACAACTAAAATTCCATATGAATGAAGGGTAAAATCAAGCAAGACGCCCGTGTCAGGACGGTCTGGGTGCGAAAACTAACAGACAGTTCGAGACACATTAAGTGCCCATAAACTCCAGGCGACGCGCAGATGGGTCACCCGCCGCGAGATGTGCCATATGAAGCGCAACATAGTCGATATCGACTTGGTTGTCCGTCCGAGTCGCGTTGCACCATTCTCGGTGGGTATCCCAATGCTCACGGAAGGGAGTTTGAACAACGGTATAGAGATGGTGTCCTAGCAAAGTCGTCTAAGATTCGTTTAACGCTCCGACGCCTCGATTACGGCACACAAGTTTCCTTGTCTCATGGCAAACTCATCCGCATTCCTTGACTTCTTTCCGGGAACGCCGCTCATGGCGGTGAGAACAAGTTTGAATCTTCGACGGCTGATATGGACCTTCATGACATTCAGACTGAAGAGGGTGGACAACTTGTGCGAGTTCTCATGCGAGACTGAGAGCTTGAGCTCTGGATAAATCGTACTTATGCGGAAACACAGCCCGGCCGGAGAGCCCACTAAAAAGGATCTGGTTCCAGTGCTCTGGTGGGTCCCTGCATGCCTGCATGCTCAGAAAGCCAAGGAAGCCCGCAGCAACTGCGAGCATGGAAGCACCAAAAGGGCTTGAAAGGACTCAAAGCAGGGTTCTATTTTGCGGAATATCAGCCCCAGCCCCTGCAGCTAAGCTGGAAATAAAAGGGGATTTAGGAGACGAGACGAGGGGGTCTCACCGTACTAGCGCTCGCGAAATCATACCCCAACATGTCGTCGGGGTCGCTAAGCGTCACCAGTCGCCTCTGGTGCACGGCTATGCAGCCTGCCGGCCGCAATGTGTATCGCATATTACGGGTTAAAGAAACCTTGTTAAAGCCCGATGTCTTCACTCAGTAACCAAAAGGAAGGCTTCGCGCTGGCACATAGATGAAAGACAACTCGCCTATTTAGATCGGCCACGAGGAGGTGTCAGATCTACGTCACGGTCAAGGGTTACAGGCCATCATAAAAAACACTCGTGAAGCCATTGCATCTCTTATGATGAAACCGATACCGGTAGTGCAAGCATATCGACGTCCTTCGTCTGCGAGACCTTCGCCTGGTCGATCAGATATGAAAGTGTTGACGTGTTCTCGTCGCATCTATGATTCAGGAATGAGCGAAGGAACCCACGAGCGAGACAACACAGATGAGAACCGATGGGGACTAACGATCACAGAGAAAATGGAGAGAATGGACGCTCACAATTTTGATATAGACTGTTCGAAATCGCCTAGACCCTTCTGCAGGACCCTGAAAACACTCGCGAATTCGCCCGAACGATCCCTCAGAAGTCGCCCATGAGCCATGAGCAACGTGTTTATCCACACAAGATCGAACTCGAGATGGGGGCTCCTGTCGAGGTGCTCGCCAACGAACCGGAGCAGCAGGGGTACGTACACGACAGGGAGCTGCCGTGCGATGAGGCGAATATCACCACGCGGGATGTTCTCATACACTCGTTGGATGAGGGGCTTCTCGTTCAACCGGAAAGCCATGACGAGTGCTTTGAGGTATTCGTGCTCCTCAAGGACTTCGAGGACGGTCTGGGGCGTGAGGTCGATGGAGAGATCAAAAGGATCGAATGTCACAGTTTCGTCGAGTGAGTAGATAAGAAGACCCTCTGTCGAAGCGGCTGCCCAGGCTCGACCTGTGGGCGAGAACCGTACGCATTTTGTGCGTGCTTCCTGGCGATATCGGCGGATTGACATATCTCCAGCTCCACGACTCGCACCTGGAAGGCTAGTGTCCATTCTATCTTCGAGGTCACTCCCATCCCTGTCATCAATGAGGTCGACATTATTCCCTGCATCGTTGATCCTCCGGCTGTCGAGGAACTCTTCTGTGCCGTCCAGCGAGAGGTTCTGGGAGATCTGGAACTTCTTGACCATGACACCCTCTCCTTCTCGCACGTCATACAGGACAACATATTTGCTATTCCCGCCCGCAATGAGGCAGCGACCGTCTGCAGTATATGCCAGACTGTTGTACGACTTGCCAGAGGCATTGTTGGCAGCAGACACCCGATCGTCCAGCTTGCGACCACCAGAGACGTCCTTGCGACCATCGATGACATTCGTTTGCTTGCTTTCTTGAATGTCAAAAAATGTGATCTGACCGTCAAGTGTAGATACTGCCACTTCTTTTCCATCGGGCCGGAAAGCGAGGGCCAGGCAGTCGGAGTTCAAGGAGAAAGGCTCCACAGCACCAGAACGACCGAAAACGTTCCACACCCTCATCGTCTTGTCCCAAGATACGCTAGCCAGCTGATTGGCGCCAGAAGGCGAGAAGGCGAGCTGGCTTACTGGACCTGTGTGGCCCGCTAGAACATCGAGCAATTTGCCCGTCTGAACGGACCACAAGAAGACCTCGAAGGAATCAGTCGAACCAGCGGCGACCACTTCTCCGGATGGATCCACCGCCAAACACGAGAATTGAACAGGCGAGGGAGATGTAAAGGTTCGGAAATTGCGGTATCGAATGAGATCATAAGCTCGGACGGTTCCATCCAACGAGGCCGAGAAGAGGACGCTGCCTTGCTTTGCAAAGGTGACTGACGATATCGGTGCGCTGTGTTCGGTAAAGGTGACAAAGCAGAAGCCGGAGAACGTTGACCAAATTTTGATTTTGCCGTCATCTCCGCCTGTGGTAATCGTCTGCCCATCTGGTGCGTAGGCGAGCGTGTTCATGTCGAAGTAATGTCCTTGTTGCTTGAGGACGTACGATTCTGACTGCCATTCCCAAACCAAGAGTTGGCCGAGCTTCTTCGCGCCGAAAGCGAGCCATTCTCCGGATGGGTTGATTGCGACAGAAGATATTTTTTCTTGAGAAATACTGAGGGTATGGATGTTGGAGAAGGCGGGCATTTCCCATAATCCGAATATCCCCGAGGAGAATCCAATGACCAAAAGATTCGAAGGGGCATGGAAGGTAGAGCAGATGACCTTGGTCCCTGTTTGATTGAAGTAGTTCCTCTTGCGGACGCCCCATCTTGTGTTGGCTATTCGGTTGGCGAGGTCCTTTGAGCTCGACGCGACTGGCTGGGCATCGGTGTCCGAATTTTCGTCGTCTGACGTTTCTTTTGCCTTCCAAGTGAAGACGGCGCCGTCTTTACTGACTGTGTAGATCTAGGGAAAGAAGACGGTTCCTACAAGCCGATAACGCTGAGGAATGCACCCACTGATTGCCCGTCAGCAGAGAAATAGGCACCCAAGACGGCATTGCGATGGCCTGCAAAAGTTTTCGGTCTGAAGCCTTCAAGAGGGTTCAGAGTAAAGAGGCGGGCAGTCATGTCGCGGGATGTTGTGATGAAGCACCTATCACCCATGCTTAGATATCGAGAAGTAGGGAACACAGAGCGCTTACTTGGAATCTGGTGACCACTGAATGCTCAAGACATCGTCATGATGTCCTGTATACGTCCTATGAAGATTGAACGGCGCGAACTCTCGAACGAGGTAGTTTGGCGTTCTCCAGACTTGTACGTGAGCACCATGCGTGACGGCGATATATCTTGGAGACACGCAACGTTAAAACATTTGGTAAACAGAATACCAGACGGGACGTACAGTCCATCCGGCGAAAACTGGATGTCCTTCACAGGTTTCTGGAAGTTGAAATGATGTAACACCACCCCTCGTCGTGCGTTGACCAACAGAGCGCGACCATCTGCGGACATTGCTTCAGTATAGAATTTCCCGGCCATACTGAGAGATGGGCATGACCTTCGTCAACCGAGATGAGTACGTTTCCGTCAGGACTGAGAGCAATGCAGGCTATATTCTTCCGGTTCTCAAAAGCGAAGGTAAACGACTTGTTGCTGTTTACAGAGAACCGGATTGTCAGCGAAAGCAGAGCACGAACGAACCAGACACGCACTTGACGAGATCGAACGCCGAGACTCGGTTCCCAACCGGACTATATAGCGAATTCCCGTCACGACTGAAGACAACATTTCCTTGTCGGTACACCGTCCCGCATATGTTAGAAAACTATTGGTCACATCAGAAACACATCTTCAGAACGGAGGTGAAGAGTGCGCTACCTTGTAGTTCGCCTTCATCTTTTTTTCTTACACAGCCACAAGATAATCCATTTCGCTGAAAGTAGTACATCTTATCTTATCTGATATGCACAATGGAAGGCCAAGAAACTATGAGGTAGTAATGCCAGCCCACTCTTCCTCTATCTCCTTCTTCTTCACCGATGTAACAGGCTTGGTCTTTTTCTTTTTCTGCGCTGATACCAACTCGCTCCCTGCGTCGACATTCTTCAAGCCAAGCATGGCCTCGTTGACTGAAGGGGCTAGAATGTCAAAAAATGTATTCGGACTGATAGGTTCCTTGACTTACACTCTCCGGAAATCAGGTCGTTGACAACAGGCCTACTGCCAGATGTGATATACTTGGCCGAAATACCTCTGGCAATCAAGGGTTGGGAAAGGAGGCGCTTCAGTTCGGCCTTCATTGCTCCCATTTCCCTGTCTTTTGCTTTTCGTTTCTGGGTAGCCACCTTGGTTTCGTCGTCTGAATCGCTGTAAGTGCCATAAGTAGGTATCAAATGGATCAACGGCAAATGCATTCGAACCTGACAAAGTCGGAATCGAGTTCCACGCCCAACGCCTCCGCTGTCTCTCTCATCCAATTCCGATCATGGTTTGTCTTCTTGACTTTATGCTGTGCGTTCTCGATCTTTCGTGCGAGCTGCACCCTCTCCTTGAGTTTGTCCAGCATGCTCAGCTCGGTCCCCATCTCCGAAATCTCACCCTCGTCTACATCGACATGTTTGCTCAACAAGTGAGAATACGCAAGTGGCTAACGGAACTTACCTCTGCCTACGCTGCTCAGGAGCGCCCTCACCACACGGCGTTCATCAGGAGCAACCATGAGCATGCTAAAACCTTTCCGCATGGCACGAGCCGTCCGTCCATTCCTATGGATGTACGTATCTGCAGTGCGAGGTATTTGGAAATGGATTACATGGTCGACGGCGGGGATGTCGAGACCTCGGGCCGCGATGTCGGTGGCGAGAAGTACAGAGTTCGGTGTATTCCTGAATCTAGGAACAGAGACAAGACTTTATTGGAACGATCAGCATTGGAATAATGTCAGCAAATACGGACCTGTCGAGGTTCTTCAACCGTTGGCGTTGTTCTAGCTGCGAGTGTAAAGGGTATGCTTTAATGTTAAGAAGCTCCACCAAGGGCATGAGCCGCCGGATGCCATCGATCGATGAAAGGAACACCAGGGACTTGCCGGGGTGGCGAAGTAAGAAATAGTAGAGGTACACATCCTGCGGCGGTACCGAGTAAACATGGGGCGTAGAAGATACACTCTCTCAGTTGTGGCGTACGAACCTTATCGCCGGACAGGCATTCAATTTTGCCTTCCTGGAGAGTTGATACGACACCACCCTTCGGACTGAGATCAATGACCTCTGGATTCGGATCGCGAAAGTCAAGGCGAAGGAGTAGATCGTCTAGAGATATTTGAATCTGAGATTCATAAGAGTTGCGTCCAGCAAAAAAATGACGCACCAAGCGTCGACGCAGGCTTCTCGTCACGTTTATAACGTTTCTTGATGACTTTAAACCGTCGCTTCTTCTTGAGGTTCTGTTGAAGGTCCTTGCTCAAGGTGGCGGAAAAAACGAAGGTTTGTAATCCGTCTTTTACTCCTTCCTTGGTTTCCTCGTTATCGTCGCTTTCTTCTCCCACCCTCTCCTCGATATCATTTGGAATCGTGTCTTCTCTGCAGCAGGTAGACCTCGTCAGGAAGATAATCATTTTGATATTAAATTGGACCAACTTCGATTCGCGTTGCGTTAACCTCAAGATATTCTCCAGCTCGGCAAAGTGGCCAGCTTCGATCATTCTATCGGCTTCGTCCAATACCAAGAATCGAAGATTTTTGACTTCGCGGACGAGCTCGTCATCCTATACAAGTAATCAGCAAGCATATGTCCAAAATCCCAAGAGTACCCACATCTTGCATAATGTCCCAGAGTCGACCGGGGGTAGCTACCAGGACGTCCACGCCTCTATCCAGCACGCGTCTCTGCTTTTGAGCAGACATGCCACCGACTATTGCTGCTACACTGACATGCGGAGGAGGTTTGGTGACAGGCTTGCTTGATCCACTGGGCTGGCCTGCCTGTGTCTCAGGTGACTTCTTCGAGAACTCGATTGTGGTCAGGAGCTCGTTGAGATGTGAGGAGACTTGCAAAGCCAATTCTCGTGTGGGAGCGAGGATAAGAGCGCGAAGGGGACGTCTTCTAGAGGATGAAGGGCGAGGTTTCGAGAGGAGATAGTGTAGGATTGGAAGGCCGTAAGCCAAGGTCTTTCCAGACCCCTGTATCTCAAATGTGAGAAGGGAAACATGGGAATATTCTAACGCTTTTTCGCACCGTTTGGGCAACACCGACGACGTCTCGGTCGGCGAGGGCGAAAGGTGATGATGCCGCTTGAATTGGCGTTGGCTCAAGGAATGTCTTCTCGTGCAAAGCCATCATGATTTTGGGATGAAGAGGGAGCTTGTGCCACGCAGGTAGGAGGTTCTCCGCTATATTAGGGTCTGTGAACCTGTTGCATCTTGTGTGGAGAGCAGAACCTACAGTCAAATGCCGGGATTTCATCCACAAAGATGGGTTCCTCCGGGGTCTCCCCTTCGTTTTCTGCTGCGTGGTTATGATCGTCGTCTTTATCCACCTCTCTTGTACTAGGCACCTTTTCAGTGACCTGTTGAAAATGTTGGGGAGCTCTATGAGCAAGGAAGAAGAGAATCGTTCCTAGTCAAACGCACCTTGAATCTTGCCACTTTTCCAGCGTCTGTCATCTCATATACGACCTCCACTCCCTCCACTTCTTCAAGCTCTAGAACACCGTCATCCCCTCCCATCCCCGATTCGAATGGACGCGAGAGAGATTTCCAAGGTAGTTCATCAGCGGTCCGGTGCTGAAGTTTAGCTTTCTTTTTCGAAGAGGGATACGTGTCCGCAATTTCGCGCTTTATACCGGACTTGTGCAGTAGTGCTGAGGGCATTTTCGACGAGGACAACGGAGACGGAGGAGTGTAAATGACAGTGTCGAGAAAACTTGGATCTTTGCTTGGCACAACTTTGATCGCCGTCAGACTTGAATGGTATCTGACAGCCTTTTCTCAAGCTCAACTGGCTCCATGTTCTAGCGCTCTGCTATTTTATGATCCCTCTTTCACACTGTCAATTCAAGTAATCTAAACCCGTATCTTTGGTACGGGGTTTCTTTTTCCATCGAGGAGACCCAATTTACATAACGTTCTCGTTAGCTAGTTGTGCCGACTTCTGCTCGAGGGCGGTTTTTCCTCTTCTCTTGCTATGACACTGGCCAGTACGCGTTGTATTTGACCACCGTATCCCACCATCTTCCCCCCAAAGCCATGAAGTCCTTGCACCTCAGCTGGCAACCTTCCAAACGCGTCGAACGGCTACCTATCGTCAACGACTCGGATCCCGCATACACGCAGTTGCCCTTCGAAATTTGGCGCAAAATAATCGCGTACGTGGTGCGGCTAGCTGGAGCTGATTCAGTCGACCTTGAAGACCCTTTTGCACCTCCATCTCTCAACGAGGAGTACCCAGAGGTCGACCCCGGAGTATTCACCGACCGCAGAAGCATATCTCTCGTGTGTGCTGCGTGGCGATCTGTTGTCGCTGAAATATCCGCAGAATATCTGGTGATATACTCCGTCAGTCACCTCAAAAGCCTGGTAAAGCAATTCCAGTTGGAATTCTACAAGAGAAAACTCGGAAAGAAACGCGTCGGCGAACGCACTCTCCGGATTGATTTCAAGATTCTCCAGCCGTACAAGCCAATGCTAGCTGTTCGTTTATTCCGGTGCTGCCCCAATCTACTCGTTTACATCAACAAAAACGGTCCGTTGAATCAACCAGCAAGGTGCACCCCCATGGAAGTCATCAGAGGCCTGGTAGCCTTTTGTTCCAAAACTCTTCAGCGCGTCGAATGGGCAGGCCCTGGTGAACCTCCTCGTTATCAAGACCTCGTTCTCTTATGCAACAATCTCCCTAATCTAAGAACCCTACGCCTAGTATCAGTCTACACCTTCCCCTTTCCCGACTCTATCCACGCCCCTCCGTTACTGGTCCTTCCTCATGTCAGGACCCTCTCCCTTGGAGTCATACCAGAACCGAACGAACTCAAGCCAGAATATGCGGTCACTTGGGATCCTTTCCTTCGCTACATGTCCATGCACAAGTCCCAACTTCCTTCACTCGAACGCTTTGAATGTGACATTTTTCCAACTCTAACAATGTCCTTTTTCCTCATGCACGGCCACAAGATCAAGGTCTTCCGCTCGACAACATGGTCTACCGAGACTGCGCTACCTGAGGCGGTTGCCGCCTGTCCCAACCTTCAAAGTCTTGTCATTTTGCACGGCAGTGAGGCAATGGATTTCCCTGTCTTTCATCCCACTTTAAAGAAGATATGCATCCTCCCAACCATCGACGTCGCCGTCGAGGTGCCGCAACGTGTCTTCAAATACGCTGTCATGGCGCCGCTAGACTTTTTGCTGAAGACTATCGAAAGGATTGAAGCTCCGCACCTCGTGGAGCTGCGTGTAAGGAACTCAGGTGCCTTTTCGAAGATTTTAGACCAGAAAGCGTGGCTCAACTTTTGGAGGGCTAAGTGGGGTGCGAGAGGGGTTCAGTTTTGTGATATGAGCGGAATGTTGTATGGAAATGCTCAGAATTGTGAGTTGTTTTCCGTAGGCCAAGGAATTGCAGGTATCTGACTCGAATTCCAATTTCAGCACCCCCAGCCGGCGAAGATCCTCTTGATTTCATCGAGGGTTAAATCATAACTCAGCCTCGACTAATTTGCGACACAGCAAACACCATCCTTTCCCCGCTACTTGGTCATTTAGCTATGCACCCTATAATATTTTACCACTATTTTGTAGCACTAGCACTTTCGCCTGCATCGTCATCTTTGCTTTTGAAACAACTAACCCAGATTCATAATTCTCATAATACACTGTCCAGCAGGCGAATCGTGTGTGCATTGTGGGATTCGTCAGGAAAGCTTCAAGGAACAAGAGAGAGATAGAGACTAAATCTACGTGAAGATCATGCCTATACAATATGCAGGATATGGGGCCGGGTTTGAATAAACGAATCGAAAGACGAGTCCATTGTTGTACAAAAGGAAGAAAGGATAAGAGATGCAGTTGGGTAACAATGATGATTGGATGGGGGACAGGGCACAACATCTAGCGAATCAAGAAGCTCTGGAACACAGTAAGGGCACACACGCCCGCGCACACGACGAATCCAAAATAAAATCCAGATGAGCTGTCTTGAACACTCATTTTCCAGAGCTGCGAAAAATCAACGGTGGTTCGGTTCACATGTTCGTTGAAACAAGAAAAGGAAAAGACTCACATAGCCACCTATCACTGGCCCGACACACCGCGCAAGGCTGACGATACTTTGTGCGATACCATTGGCGTATCCAACAGCAGGCGGCGGTGTCACTAGAGGGAAGATAGACGAACATCGTAAGAACGAGAATTATTGCTACGCAGGAAGCTACGTACTGTAGTTGAGAAGAATAGCAATTGCGGTGTACCCGAACGTACTTCCACAATAACGAACAGCCCTGCAATGGAGTTGAGAAAATGAAGTAAAAGATGGCATAAGCTGGCGTGCTTACGTGCTGATGGAGAGTGCTAGAGAAAAACGAGATGAGCAACATTGCGAAGGCTCAGAGGATGAGAGCTTAACCAACCTGCCATGAGGAAAAATGTACTACCTTCAGGATTAACATGGGCGAAAGGTCGATATAGAACAACAGTAAGATAAGCTGGAATAAACATGATGGTTCCAATGCGGAACATGGCTAGATGCGAGAAGCGACCACGAGGAGGCCTGGTATCATTGTCAGCAACTGCAAATCTCGTTCGTTCAACTGGGATAGCATACCCGATATTTCTATGAAAGAGATTCTGTGAAAACGAATTCTGAAGGAACAAGACAACGCTTACGGATAGAGATAAAACTGATAAGCAATTTGGGCAAGACACATAAGAGCGATTAGTTGGGCGAAGTGTCCAGCATTAAGATTTAAGCCTCCAGACTCATAATCTCTGAACGAAAGAAGGGGGGGAACTCAGCCACAGTGACGATATAGCATCGACAGGCAATACGCACGAAACGAGATAGGACATGAAAATCTGATCATGCGTCGTCGTATGCAGTGCCATGACACCATACTGTATGATAACGACAACTGGCAGTTGGGACGTAATCGAGGGCGGCGGCTCAGCGAGAGACTCTACATCGCTCTGCGATACTGGCCGCGATTCTGAGATCGTGGCAAGCGGGTCGACATGAGGAGAGGCATCGACGTCCGAGCTTAGAAGGAGCTGTTGGGCATCGAGCACCGCTGCTGGGGTCTTGACTCCAGAATGGGCGAAGATAGATGGGACACTGGTTGAAGGACGGCGTGGTGATCCTGGAGTAATCATCGGGGAAAATGAGACAGAAGGACGATGTGGCCCCGGCGAATGAGGTCTCAGAGGCAAATGGCGTGCATCGGCACGCCTCGAGCTCGCCATACTTGGTCGCTGGGTTCTCGGCAAATGAGCTATTGGCGGAGTCGTCGAGATGGCTAATATGCCCCTCTCTGAGTCTGGCATTGTCTCCGAAAGTTCTGTCGTAACCAAAGGCTGGTCAAGGACGACCGAATCAGCATCGTCCTCGATCTCCGAGTCGGATTCGAAAGGATCTTCATTGTCAACATTCATGGCTGCTGCGACCCACAGATCGGCAATATTCGTGACCGCATTCTCGTTCGCGAGCAAAAGGCGCTGGGCGAAGTTCAGGTCTGGAGCATGCCCCTCTGCTGCCGGGTCCTTGATGCTATCGTAGTTGCTTCCTCTCCTGCGCCTCAGAGAGCTGTCGAGACTGCCTCGGCGGGCATTAAGGGCTGCATTGCTCGCCAATCTGTTCCGATAGCTTCCACTATATCCGTAAGCTGATCCGTTCGTTCGACTTGTTCTTGAGAACGTTCTTGTACGATCCAGACGGGTGTTGGGAGTAGATAGAGGAACAGCAGGCTGAGAAAGTGGAGATCCCGGTGCATGGCTTTCAGGAACCCGCTTCGCGAATAGGTTCGAGAATCGTCGCGAAAATTTCCTTTGCAATCCAACAATACCACGCGATTCATCCTCTTCGAAGACTGGCGCTTGCGGTGACATCTCTTCCTCGGGAATTGGTGCATGAATTGTGAATTTCTCGGGAAGAAGGCGGATGGCGCCCTCTCGTGGCCCACCATCACGTCCAAGGAACAACGAGAGAATGGAACCTAGTATAATGCTTCATACGACTGAAAAGCACGCATCTGAGAAACGTACCAATGAGTGTGATGAGGGCGGCAAGCCCACAAGGGAGGAGATAAGGGTAGGTCACAAACAGCTGTACGTCACCGAAGACGTCCGGCCACTTAATAGCAGGCCTCTCGACTGACGTAAACATTTGCCTTAGTTAAAGCATATTAGGAACCTGGTCAACTTACAGGAGCCTCCAATAATCGCGCCTGCTACACCACCAAAACCCCAGCAAAATCTGAAAATTTCCTGGACATCAATGAACGCGGTAGAACGAGGGAGGGATTGTTCCGAACCCAAGTATAGCATACGCCCTGCCTTCATTGCTCGGATCTGTAACAAAGGTGACGGAGCCACGCGCGACACCAACAGCTCCGGCGAAAATGCCTTGAAGCAGCCGGATGCATACTGCCTGTTGGAGAGTTGTCGCGGTGCCAAAGCTCAGACATGTGATGGCGGAGCCCAACAACGAGACTGCCAGCACTGTTCTTTGGCCGTGTTTCTCAGCGATTGTTGCCTGATTGAAAAGATTTCAAATATGGCCTTCCGTAAGAAATGTTCTTGAAGAACGCACCCATAGCAGGGAAGTGAGAAACTGTGTCAGGAAGAATGTCGCGACTGCAAACACGGAATGAGCAGAACTTTTACGCTCTACAGATATTTACGCACCCAGGATACCTGTCCAAAATGCCACCTCCGCTTCATCCGCAAATCCGCCAAATCCTGTAACAGCCTCAATACGAATTCCCGTAAGGTATCATTAAATCTACCTTTCACCATAAATAATAGGAAAGGCGTCGAGACATTAGCCGTTAAGAACTCTCCCAACATAGTCTGACCATATATCAGTGGATAATTCTGTTTCCGATGGCACTTTCAACTCACAATGGACAATACGATCATGGACAGCTTCGGCAAAGGGGTCGAATAGACCTCGCCGGAAGCTTGCATGGTCGGGATGGGCGGTCTCTCTGAGCCCGATGTCAACGGTAATGCTCCATCTTCATTCCTTGAAGTTGAAAAACTGGGCCTTAGCTTGCTGAACGAAATTCGGCCGAATATTCGACGGGCAGTCGATTGTTGGTCGTCATTTCCGGGTTCCGAGGCAGGTTCAGCGCTCCCAAAAGACCTGACGGGTATCGACGGCCGCCTTGAGCCTTGCATACTCATTCTGTGGTCCTATGCCCGTCTGTCAACGAAGCAGATGGTGGTAATGAAGATGGAGGACGGTGAGCGCTACAGCCCCGCTCGCCGAGAATGGCACCTTGTTTGGCGACGGCAGCAATTGCAATCTTCACACGCTAAACATATTGGTTTTTGGGCGGTTCTTCGTTTTCAACAACCCACCTTGCTGAAGTCAAGCCCTGCAAAGACACGACTAGCCTGCACTACTCAGCGAGTTTCTATTCTCTCCGCATCTGTTTATCTCTCCTTTTTGCGGCCTGTGGCTCTCGTTTCTTCTGTTCAACAGCTAGGTTTCTCAACCGTCCCTATCATATTCTGTTCGCTGCTCGTGCAATTATTTTCTCAACCTCAAAATTAGCAAAATCCTGAATGTATCGTCTGTGTGCCCCTCCGCATCTTCGCTATGTATAAGCATGGTCATGGTTTTCTTAGCAAACCTTAACCTGAGTCATGTGTGAGCAGCCACTTCTTTCTTGCGTTTTATTGTGTCTAAATGCCCTCTAAACCATTCCAGGCCTCTGAACATTTCGAGTATATCTAAGTATATCAGGCGTTGTTTGCCGAACGCCGCCTTTCAATGATAATTCCGTACGCTCACTAGATTGAAAGCTTGGACATTTCTTCTCATGCCCAAGCAAGCTCCGCATAAGCAGTGAGGAAACCATTAGAAAGCCTCCCCGATAAGTGAATCCATAACGACTCTCTACTGCCTGGTTTTTGTAGATCAGAACGCTTGCTATCCTCTGGATCGGATATCGGTGTTGGGCAATGGACGAATCGTCGGGCATTCAGCGGTTGCGGCATCTCAAGTGGGACCTTTTCTTACTTTCTCCTATGTTGCATTGAAGCCTAAAAGACAGTAGGTGTGCTCTCTTAATTGCCGACTGCTGGGTACCCGAGGAGATTCAATTTTCTAGGCCATCCGTTGGTTCCGAACGGACTCGATCCGAAGGGCTCGCGATTGTACCCTGGACCAGATCAGTATTTCCCGACTTTCTGCGACTAAAAGGCTGGAAGATAGATGGCATGCTCCGTTTAACTACGGAAGCCTCAGGCTGTCCGGGGTTGTACATGAAAATGTCGCCCGGCACAAAGCTTACATGAGAGCCGACGTTCCCTCTCGGTCAAATAATACCGCTGACAGACGGTCGAGAGATATCGATAGCCCTGTAGTAGAGAGTTGCTAGCTGGCTATTCCTGTCGTACCTAGTGCTTTCTGCGTGCTGTTTGAGGCATGGTATATCGAGGTTTTACGGCAATCAATTTGTCCCGAACTGAGGCACCCAAACAATTGAGGCGCAATTACAGCGCCCATCCGTCACTTCAACCACTACCCTCCACCGACGACGTCGCTCCTGGTCTAAACGCGAAGGCGCCCAATCCTGACAGCACCGACGTTCCTGAGTACCGACATTTCCAGTCTTGCTCGTGGTGGCGCCGGTGTAACCAGATCTAGGCCTATCTAATGAAATCGCCCCCCCCAATGGTTTTCTATCTGTCACGCTGCTCATGCATTGTTCAATGGAACGAATCCATGTACGTGAGGGCTTGACGTCTACAAAGGTGAATCCTGAAACACGATTTCGATTTAGGATGTGTTTTTCCATGGCTCGGATGATCAGATGGCCTTCCATATGTCTGCTATCATCTCCATGACTCAACCCATCTACCACTGAACCCATCAACGAACCGCCCATTTCGCATGTGTCGTGCGAGGCACTGCGTCCTGTTGTTGACATATCCTCAAGGAGGGATGTGTATCCGTCCCGGCTCCGATCTGGAATAGAGATCTGGCTAGGCGGCGGTAACTCCTTCCATTCCCCCCAGATCCTCGAGAATGCATCTGGCGATTTAAAATTATTTTACCAACACTTTCGCGGAAACTACGGGTATCGAAAGTCTTACTGTGCCACTCGGCGGGCTCTGAGGAGATTCAAACGGTCAAGGTTATGCGAGGCGAAGCCTGAAACCTTGTTGGTGAAGGAATTGAGCCACCCGAAAGAGGTTGTCAATTAACCAAATTAGAATCCGACCGATCGCATATCTCCTCCTATAAAACGTGCATTCCACAATCCTCTGAATCTTCCACCCTTATTCGTCTCGCCCCGCTTCGTTCCCCATCCGGTCCTTACACCCTCCTCGCTTATATACACCTCTGGTTCTATAACCTCAGTTTCTTCCCGCGCGGCCACCCCACGCTACTCCGTCTACATACTCCAGGATGTGTGCCTCCGCCACGCGCCCCCAGCCATCGGCGTCCAATAACGTGAAGAAGATTATCCTCCCCGACCTCGTCTCGCACTGCACCTTTAAGCTTCGTCACAATCGCCACAGGAAACAAGTCACCACCGAGACGAAGAAGTGGCTGTTCAAGGACGGCAATCTCCTGGGCCAGAAGGAAAGGGCGTACCATGGACTCAAGTGTGGCCTCCTCACGTCTATGTGCTACCCGGATGCAGGGTACCCCCAACTGCGCGTCGTCAACGACTTCCTCACCTACCTCTTCCACCTCGACAACCTATCAGACGACATGGACAATAGGGGCACCACTACGACCGCTGATGAGGTTCTAAACTCTCTCTACCACCCTCACACTTGGCGTTCGTCGGCGAGAGTTGGGAAGATGACCCGGGAGTATGTCCTCTTCTTCCTCACCTCATGGCTCTACTTTAACTGATATATCCGCCCTGAAGTTTCTATAAGCGGCTCGTTCTTACAGCGTCACCTGGGGCTCAACAGCGTTTCATTGAGACGTTTGATTTCTTCTTCCAGAGCGTAACTCAACAAGCTTTGGATCGTGCGAGTGGAGTAATACCCGACCTTGAGTCTTACATCTCCCTGCGTCGCGATACCTCAGGCTGCAAGCCCTGCTGGGCGATGATCGAATGTGAGTCGTCCTAGCCCGTTCCATTCACAAGTTCGTTATCCTCACACGTTATCTTCCAGATGCAAACAATCTCGATATCCCTGATGAAGTCATGGATCATCCTGTCATTCGCAGTCTCGGAGAAGCCACGAACGATTTGGTGACATGGTCCAACGTAAGAAAGACCCAAGTCCATCGTGATGCACACCCTGAACGTCATCCTCTAGGACATCTTTTCCTACAACGTAGAACAGTCGAAGGGGCATACACATAATATGATCCCCGTGGTCATGTACCAAGAAGGCTTGGACCTTCAAGCGGCCGTGGACTTCGTCGGCGATATGTGCAGGCAGTCAATCAATCGCTTTGTCGAGGAAAGGGCGCGTCTTCCTTCATGGGGTCCCAAGATCGACCGGGACGTGGCCATCTACGTCCAAGGTCTCGCCGATTGGATCGTTGGCTCTCTGCACTGGTCGTTCGAAACAGAACGCTACTTTGGCAAATCAGGCCGCCAAGTGAAGGCCTCACGGATAGTTGACCTCCTACCCAGACAGCGGTCACCCTAAAGCATTTTTCGTAAGTAAACCACCCACTTCCTATCATCGTCAGAGAATCACGCTGATCGGTCCTTCTCAAGGTCTCGTATCGACTCTTATCTTTGCTTAATTTATTCTCATCTTGAATACGCCAGGAATGCGACATAGACAATCAGCTGAAATCACCACACCATACATGTAAGACCAGGTCTAACAGCCTTTGGTATTCTTCCCCGCCTGTCAACGTTTCGACTCTCGATCCGCTCTTCGCTCCCCGTTTCTCATGTATCTTCCCTCATCACGAGCGGCCAGGCTTCCCTCAGTGTATTGATACCCGCTTCCATCCAGACACTTCTTTTCTGCTCCATCTCCCAGTTTCCTTCATTTATCTTCTTCCTTGCATTCCTCATCACCATCCACGCTCATTCCCATTTCTGCATCATACCACATTCTTTCATTTCACTGCAATTGATTTATCCGTTAGATGCCTTTTCCTGTACATTGACCTGTACTTTTACCTACACTACCTACGCTCGTTTATTACTATTGGTATTGTATGCTAAATCTACCACTTTCCTTTGCTCTCCCTTCTGGACTTGTCATACGAAACGCTCATCACTTCCTTGGAGAGCAACTAGCAACTCATTTCCAGCGATGACACCTCATATCTGGAGCTGATATGTCGACCTGATCGGCTTTCACTTCATAGCGTCTCAGAGTCATAGCATCGCTGCAACTGGGATTGGCGTCCTCGGACTCCCACTCCAACCCACTACTTCTACCTCATATTAACTCGAACTGGAATTCAGGCAGAAATCGCCGCGTTCTGTTCGTCAACAGAACAATAAGGACTATCAAGAAGGTGATGATGGAGGCAAGTTATTTTTACCTTGTCCGTGCATTCCAAGAAGATGTATCTGTCCACGCCGGGGTCCACTGTCATTTCCCAAACTGCAGCGGCTTGATAGTCACAAGGTACACTGAAGACCTACATGTGCTCCGCAGGTCGTAACCTCGGAACGGGGCAAGATCCTGTCATCTTCACCTGGTGTTCGCCGACTGATGCAACAGGAGACCTGAGCCGCAATCCCATGGCCCTATCGCATAGTATTCAGTCGGCCTAGCAATCTAGGCGTCGCCGTCCATACCCTCTGCAAACCGTACGTCAGACACTTCGTAGAGAGACATCTGCCTTCCTGCCTATCCTATGTCATCGCACGGAGCTTTCAATACCTTGAGGGGCGTTTGAGGCACCAGAGCAAGAATAGATGGGTTGTCATCGAGTCCAAACTCCCAACAGTTAGGCCAAGCGTCTATATGCGGTACAAATAAGAGGCCCACCGGCGGCCCGGGCACTGCAGTCTTCGACGTGTAAGGGTAGCCGCGAAGGGTGATGGAATACGTTATTCGAGATTTATACTTGGCATGCCGCCGTTGGAGGTAGGATGTTTCTGGTTAGGCCCTTCAACTCGAAAGGTCCAAAGAACTGGCACTTGCGAGGATGCTGCCCCATCCCGAATTTCCGTTACATCCCCCCCACAAGAACAAAATCTCCGTAATCCTGTTCTCATGTTGATAATTTCGTCCAATCAGAAGACGAGGTTCGAAAGACAATGGCACCTCCATTGACACATGGTGCCTTACCCCAAGAGCAAGGGCATAAGGCGAGCTATGACGAGGCGTTTCTCCGATCTGTTCGAACCCGCTAGGTCACCAGCCGCGGTATGATGCTACGCAAAACTATCAGACAAGGTCTGTACGTAGGACGAGACATTATGCACAAACGAACCTTGGTCCAGCGTCAAGGGCTTACAACTCTAAGGAGTCTTGAGGCCGTGTAGGAGCTGACCAACGGATCCGTGAAGTCGAAAGGTACCTGGGGTTCGAGTGTGTCGACGAGAAAACTTGGTTGTCGTCGGTCTAGACCCTCCTAATAATACAACGAGGCTGGTGATATGGTGAAGACTCAGAGGGGGCGTCGTTTTGGACTAGTACATTGTCCTCCAGCCAACCAGTGGTTAGTTACAATTCTCGTCATGCAGACGTCTAGTCCAGTGACAAGTCTTCGCAGCCCTTCGCCGTCGGAAGCGATAAGAGAAGCTACTCGGAGACAGTCGGGACCGTTCAAAGAACGAAACGCGGAGAAACAACCTATTAAGTGATTAGCAATTGTCCAACACGGCCTTTCGTCATTCAATTATCTTGCCGAAGAGAAATGCGGTAGGGTTGATTGTGGCACAACAGAAGCCAGAGAGACACTGATAGGTGACAATAGCTCGATGGCTTTGATGATGATAATGATGACGATGACTACTCGTATATTGTGGATTAAATACCTGAGGGGATTAAGGCGGGCGAAACACGGAGGAATGCGCGCTAGAGGGTGTAAATGGAGCGAGGAAAAATGGGTCTATGGTCCTACGCAGAAAAGATAAGGCAGGGTAACGATGCGTCAGGAATACACTCACTAATGTGTGGGCCAGATCTGTTCTCTGAATACCCAAGGGCCAAGGACCCATCCTCTCTTCTCCAAAACGAGGTATTCTGTCACTCGCTTCCGTATAGCGGGCACCCGCCAGCTCTCCAGTCTCTCGGCGCTGTCGACCATGTAGTTGGGCTCAGGAGCAGGGGTATGAAGCGCAACGCCACGGTCGCTGTAGATCTCCAGACTCTGTTGGATTTTCCCCGTGATTTAAACGCATACATTGGTACAATTGTGAGAAAGACCTACCTGCTCCGTGTCGAATTTCACCAGAGCATGAATTAATAGCCTGTTACCAAATCGCGGCTCCTTGGCTTCGAGATAGCCTTCTGTCACACGGAGGGATACCACTTGTGTGGGTTCAATTGTCCGGTGCAGCTGCCATATGTAACGTGCTTTGGGGTTCTTAGCTCTGGAAGCTTTCGCCAATTCCAGGCATTGGTTTTGATAATCATAGGTGGTACATTTCCTGATCATTTTATCATTTCGACTGGAGGAGAAATGAGTTTAGGACATCAAATTGTAAAGCCGGAAAATGAAGAGATACGTGCGTCGCAACGGCGGTATTAAGTTCCTGGTAATGTTCTAGTGCGGCTTTGCGGAATGGGGAAAGCAGCGAGTCTGGTTTGGTCGATTGTGTGTCAAGAGCCTTGATTGTTTCCCGCAACTTGGCCCTTAATGTCGACCCGCTTCCGAGATCAACGAGGGGAACAGCATTTAAGCTAGTTAGTGTAGACAACCTGAGAATAATAAGAGGTCAGATGGCAAAATAATAGATAGCAGCCGACCAATACACCTACGCCGTGAAGTTCTTGAGCTTGTTGCTCATGTTTGCCTTTATCCGGGCATAGTTATCTTTCGATAGTGTAGTGTAGCTAACCGGATACGGTATCATGACGTCTTCCTTGTAGGATATGCCTCAGAAAAAATAGTAGGCAGCAGGAAAGGAAACGCACCAAGTGTGTCTAATATGTCTTGCCCCCATGGATCAACCATTGGCATCATATCCGACAGTGCCAACATGCGCTCAAACTCCTTCACCCTCTCCTCTTCAGACAGCTCGTCATACTTTTTGGTGCCCTTAGCCGACGGTTTTTCTGCGAGATGGTCAACAGGTGGGACGGTCTCAGCGGCATGAAGCGCTTTCTCCATTTCGGGTGACGTTTTCTTTTTCGAAGACGTTCGTGAAACGGCCTTCTTTGGAGGAGGTGGAGGCTTCGCGTGTGCGACCTTTCGCGTCGATTTGGCTGTGACTGGACCCTTCTTGTTCAACGTAGCGCTGGAGGTAGCATTCCGGTATGACGCAGGGGTTAAACCGGGATGGACGTATGCTGAACAAACAGCTGCCCGAGACGACGATGCAACGCGTCCGACGACAGCATGATGGGTGAGTATGCTGCCAAGATAGTTCCTCGAGACCGCGAATGCCATTGGAATGATGCCGGACCACAGCGTCAACGGTGGTGGAAGGTCAAGAGCTCTGCTCTCGGCTCAATTATTTTTCGCGCGTTCGCGATTGGTTCCGTACACGTGATCGGCATCGGCATCGACCGGCCACGCGTGCTGGCTTAGCCCTGGAAAATTCGCGAGCATTCTCTAGCTCTTCTTGTTGCCCAACCGCCACCATCTAACTCTTTCCTCAAAATGGCTGTGAGTACCAACACATATTACACGTTCCATGTGGCTCAAACAGCTTGCAGCGTCAATCTCGTAGTCGTGCATCTGCCCCGGCTCCCCGCGCTGCCCCAGCTCAATCCAGGGGTGCCCACACTGCAGCTGCCCCTGCCGATACGCTTCTTCTCCTACTCATGCACCAGCACCTCCAGCAGCAGCCGCATCCCACGCTGCACCTCAGCAACCTGGAATGCTCGCTCAAATGGCCGCCACCGCTGGATCTGTAGCAGTTGGTTCGACCATTGGACACGGCATCTCAAGCATGCTCTTCGGAGGATCAAGCACTGCCTCTCATGAGGCTGCCCAAGCTGCCCCTGTCCAACAGCAGCAGTCCGCCATTAACTGCGAAGTCCAGGCGAAAGGTACGTAGGCTTTCAACTGTTCGGGTCTTGCACTCGTAGCTTACTTACCTCTCCAGACTTCACCAAATGCCTCGACAAAGCCGACCTTCCCTCCTGTACCTGGTATCTCGAGCAATTGAAGGCTGTGAGTCCCATTACTCACATGTTTCTTGGGCATATAATTTATGAACTACCCGTAGTGCCAAGCTGCTGCAGCCCCCTACTAATTAATATTTTGTCGTAACTTAGATGGTGGAGGGGTGGGGATATACGTCGCACCATACCGTTACCCCGTATGCGTGTAGCGAGTTCTCGATCCGAGGAACACCCCACTCATGCATTTATAGAAATATAATTCAAGTGTGGCAAATGTCTTCAGTTGTCGTCTTCGAAGCGAAATTGTCTGTTGGATCCAAATGTTTTCATGCACTGACGGCTCCAACCACGCTTTATTACCCTCTTTTATCTTGACGGTGTCAAGCAGATCACACACTGTCTTGCATTAAGCAGTAGTGGAGTCTAAGGCACCCGCGAATGCAACTTGTGCAAATGATGCCTTTGTTGAACCCATGAGTGTGCCATGAGCCATTGAGTGCCACGACTTCATATGCATCATGGTCAGTCTAAGCAGGACTGACTCGATTTACAGGATAACGAACTTCCTCTGGTTTGGGTGCTGCTTGTACCTGTACTTTCCTGGGTGTCCTTCATCCGGAACGATATGGCACACCTCCCGTCCATTGATACAAATATATGCCGGGTAGAGCTGAGGGTCATCAATCTCCCACTTCGCCACAATAGTTTGTGCGGCTTGCTGAGCTTGCATCGTATACCGACCGACTCCCGCCCCGCACAGGAAACCAATCGACAATTGCGAGCGGCAAATGTACAACATGTGCAGGCGCTCTTTGCGTGGAGTTGAAATGATCAGCCTCTGTGTGGATGGTAAGACACAAACGAAGACAACCAACATACGAATTACGTACCAAGCCTTCAAGTGCAACTTCAATGGTGTCCGACGGCAACGAAACGCCGAAGTGGGTGAGGTTCGGACAAATGGCTAACGGGTTGCCCTTCAGCCAGTCGAGGGAGAGGTCGCAAGGGAACGTGCAGAAAAGGTATAACTCCTTCAAGGATTCCTTGTGCAGCGGGATGACCGTCAGGAATAGGTAGTTGGCATCGTCGCATGCGGGGATCTTGTGCCTGTCCTGGATCGTCAGTCGTAGAAGCCCGGAGAACGAGCTGAGGTAGCCGAGGAGCGGGCGCGTAAAGATGTCGATGGACAGAGACACCAGTCGAATCCCTGCCGATAGGAATAAACCCCATGCCTCGTCGTCTAAATTGTGACGCGAGTTACGCAGGTCGAGTGAAGTTAGTGAGCTAAGTTGAGGAAGAGTAATAGCGTCCAATTCTAGCATGACATTCTGGAGACGCAGATGCAAAAGCTTCAAGGGACTAGCCACGTCAAAGCGTCCCAGAAAATGATGGAAGGTCATTGAAACTATCTGTTCCTGCGGGCCGACAATAGTCAACCGATCCAGCGAAGGATTCCCGAGGATGATCTCATTGCAGGTGGTGGCCAATCTCATGTAGTCTGCAGGGTCGTTAAGACGAGGAAGGTAGATGCTCAATTTGCGCAGACCAGTGATCTTACTGAGTGAGAAAATGTCTTCGGAAAATGAGCCGTCTGAGAACGTGAGTCGAAGCTCCTCTAATCTGGGGAGGCTGATCACGCGTCATGACAGAACTTGCGTATTGGTTGTCTTTCGTGATATACCAACTAGTGATGGTTTAAACACGAAGAAGCTGGTAGGGCAAAATCGAATACTCACTCGACCCGTCTAAGGATTTCTAGAGAAGCTATAGCCTTCGCCAAATACTTGCTCACCATCTGGGATACCTGATCGGCTCGCTTCGAACCATCTGTGACACTCAAATCTCGGTTCCAACTTCCGGGATACCCGTTCAGCGCTCCCAAGGGGCCTCTCCAATAAGGGTCTAAACAGCTAATCTGAAGGCTCTGCGTGGAATAAGAAGCCGGACTTTCTCCTTCGGCGATAAGCTTCAGGTGTTTCGCAGCGCTGGTCAGGTTCTCAGCCTGCCAGGGGTGGAAATCGAAAACCAAGGTAGCGAATTGGATGGGCTCAACAGTGGCGTTGAATGCCTTGCACACGAGCCGATATTCGCCTAGGGTGGACGTGCGCAGGCGGCAATACTGCCGGGATGGGCCTCGAATCGCCGCGTGCATCTATTTACACAGAACCAACAATGTCAGCACACACACACTTCTATGAGACGGTGATTAGACGCACTTGAAGTATGATCTCACGTATAATCTCTAATGGGAGATCTAGGACACCAACGACATCCCGTCTATTTGTGGCGTCGTTGACTGAGGCCGAGTCTGTTAATAGAACTTTGGCTTGGTGCTGGACTTGAAGGCAGGAGGTATCATGATTCTTGCGCATATTTATATCCACGGAACGACGCAGTGACAAGCTTCTTGATTATAGGTCAATCAGCTGTGAAGGTCGCCGCAGTCGCGTTGAGCGGGGCAGGAATATCGATGGGGTGTGGAAAGGATAGCCGTGGGATATCTGGGTGGTCGTGTGCCAACCGCGTGTTCCTCGAAGGCGTGTCAGCCTCATGGGGCGGACCTGGTGTTTGGAAAATCTTGTGTGATGAGCGTGTCTATGGGCCGATAGGAATAGTATATGGTTGTAGACCCGAGCAGTGAGACCAACTTGAAGTCAATCGTTGAGAAGAGAGATATGCCCATACGACTCATGATCTTGTAAATCCCAAAAGCGGAAAAAAGGTTACGCTTTTCGGCAACAAGATAACTTGAAACGATGGCGAAACCTCAGAATAACACCGGTGGACACCTAGCGTAAGGCGACATGGCCGAGCGGTCTAAGGCGCCAGACTAAGGATCAGGGCATTTGATGTCCAATCAATTTGCTCTTTGGGCGGTTATCTGGTCTTTCGGGGCGTGAGTTCGAATCTCACTGTCGTCAAACTTTTGTGTCGTGATGAGGATTATCTGTCTCTGTCTTATGTTGTGAACTCTTCATTTTTTTAAAACCAATGCATAGCATGCATTGTGATGTTTCGATAACTGAACCCTTCCATTGACAACGTGAGGTTGCACAGACCAAAAGTAAAAGATTGATGACAGTGAGATTCAAACTCACGCCCCAAAAGACCAGATAACCACCTGAAGAGTGAATTGATTGGACATCAGATTGATTGGACACCAGATGCCCTGATCCCTAGTCTGGCACCTTCTTGAGCACCTACATCAGCGATTCCTGATTCTGTTATAGCAGATTACACAGTGCTATGTAACATTGTAGTGCCATAATGTATCTTCTTTGGTACAGGATACCCCGATTGAACTACCAGCTGTTATGTACACTCCCCGCTTGTGCTATATAGTGCTACATACGATCCAGCGACCTGCCTGTAACGTCAGCTTATTGCCATTCTTGGACTCAAACCAGCCCTCCCCATTGCTCCATTGTGCTCCCATCCGTAGGCTCAATGGTCACAATAGCTGTGTAATTTAAGATACAATATATTGGAAAATACTTTTGAATACATGCATGGTCCCACCAGGTGTGTAAAGTTGTACTCTACTCTAAGTATCATACCAATACAGGACATTTGAGGTATGGTGCCTCATCTTCAAGCCACTTTAGTTCGTGTGGTGGTCCATCCTGCAGCTGACACGTACTGCAGATGACACGTACTTGAGGCACAATGCTGGCACCTTGTCTGCACACAGCTCCTCCCATCTGCACTCTGCTCTCGCTACTCCAGCATCCAGAGACTCCATACACTGTTGTTCCACATATCATTGGTGACATGTTCATGGCGATCTGTGAGTATCGATGGTGGGTTCGAGGCATCTCTTGCACCTGGGCCCTCCCTTGTCCGTCACTCCACACATGTTCGGTGCCACTTTTGTGGTGTTGTCAGAGTGTTGATGGCATTGCTGGTACTGGAGGCACTGGAGAGAGTGTCAGCATGGATTGTGGAATCAGATTCGAAGTGTGAAGCCTTATTCCATGTTGCCCCTCTCCACACCTTGCCCTCTCTGTTCTGCCATTTGTGTACTCCATGTGTCGTAACTCGTTCCACGAGTGTGGGAGGGGTTTCCTTGTTCTCGAAATTTGCAGCTCCCTGACGCCTGTTCCACGCATGGCCAGCAGAACGTTGCATCAAGGATGATGATTGCATCTAAGTGAGCACCCGGGAGGCTGCTGAGCAAAAAGGTAAGAAGTCCAGGACACATGAATAGATAGAGGTCTACCTGTTCTTAAGACATGAGGTCTTCATAGCTCATGGCATTGTGAGAGACTCATGGGTGAGAGCCTCAGCACTGGAAGACAGGAAAGAGAATGGATGGGGAGGAGGGATGCCAATGATGAAGGAAAGAGGAACAAAGGGAAATCGCCTTTCCCAACGATTTGAACCACAACTTAAGGGCCAGCCTGTCTGACTTCAACTCAGTGAAATTTCAGCCACAACTTCAAGATGGGCTTACTTTTTATGGATGGCTCAGCATAGACAGGTTGACACCATAGGTACAGGAAAGTACAGGCTCTAATAGACATGCTATGTAGCGACTTGTAGCTTCCGAGGCCAAACTGGTAGCACTCTAAAATAGACTGTGAGAATTATGGCCTATTACAATGGTATGCTGTGCTACAATATTTGAATGGGTGCTATACAGCCAGGGAAATACTCTATGGCCTGTTATGACCAAAAATCAGGATTTGCTGATGTATTTGCTCACTCCGGCTGGGATCTTGCCACTGAGGCTGCTCTGATATCTTCAACTCGTGCAAGATAGGTGGGTCCCCTTGTTGGTAGGACCTATTACCCAGCACTTGAGGTCAGATTTGATTTTAAGACCGTTTCCACCCATTTTGAGCATTGCTGTTGGTCTCCAGGCACAGGAATGTGCACTTCTGTGAGCTTTCTGTATGTCTCTGACTCACATGATGAAGACAATATATTGTTGGTCTTGGCAAATATGTGACGTGTTTCCACTGCCATTGGCTCCCCATACAAAGATAAAGGTCCTCGAACCCCCTACGTGCAAGAAATCATCATACCTCTTTAGCTCAGCTCCTGGCATTTCATAGTCTGCTGGTGAGTAATTGATCTACTACTCATCTCTTGACTACATTCTTCATCAACCTATGATCTCAATCCCTCTCCATTTCATTTCATGATATTCACAAAAAGAGTGGACGCTCTTGCACTGTGATGACTTGGATGAGAGACGGAGTCCGCGGTGTCAGGGGTTGGCACAGGGAATGTAGGTGGGTGATGATGATGGTACAGAAGGAAGGTGGACTGTTCCAGGTTGAACTTGAGGTGAAAATGTATCGTTTCCCCCCCACATACAAAGGCATGCACAGGAAAATCTGAGTCAAGATTCAAGGAAATTAATATTGATGATGCCATACATACAAAGAGTATGTGCATTACAATGTTTACTATATCCATTGTTCTGTACAGATAGCCATTATCTATAATATAACAGCAAGGCCCTAGTCCACACCAGAAAGCGATTTGGGAGGCTTGAGATAATGCCTCATCATATCTCGCATTGTTATGTTGAAGTCTAAGATACCTTTGCATGACATCCAACTCTCTGAGCACACAGGCCAAGTTAAGCTACCTGCAACAATGGCCAGTTTCTCTCTCACCAGTAGCGCACAGGGCAATTCATAAAAAACACCAATCTTGCCAAGGTCATACTCTGCATGCAGGAAATTGACAATTGTCAACTTGTTTGAAAAAAGGGGAGGCTCATCAACACTGGGTGTAGATGCTGGCACAGGCAAGCTGAGCGGATACATGTAGATACTTGTCTCATGTGAGAGCTGCAACAACAGCAGCAGGTCCCAGTGCTGCCCTTGAGGAACTTCCTTGAATAGGAGATCATTGAGTCATAGGATACCCTTTGCCCAGTCTAAATCCTCTTGTCACTGAGCAGACGCGATCCACATAGTGACAGGAAAGAGAAACCCATTTTCTGTTCCTGTGAGGACGAGTCTCTCTGCTTGCGTGCATGCATGGATGAGTGGTCCAAAGAGAGGGGCTGAGATAGTCTTGAGATAGAAGTGGGTATAAATGCTGAGGTGCAGGGAGGAAGCAGCAACGAGTTTAGAGGAGTCGAGGAAACGAGTGAGGGACAGGAGCATGGTATAGACTTCAACATTGCCGGCCACATCAGTATTCGTGTCCATGTTCTCATTGTCTTCTTCATTGTCTGAATCACCATTCTTGAGGAGAAAAGTGAAGGAGAAACATGGCCAGACCTACATCTTTGTGTTAACATCTTGACAGGGGTTAACCCAAACAGTTACTTGAATGAGATTGGCATGGACATCCAGACAGAGTGCTTTGTCTGACATGTCAAGCTTGCATTCCTTGATACAGTTCTCCAAAGAGTCGAGAACAATGTAGTACCATGTATTTGGCACAGCATCATTGCATACAAGTTCAACTAGACATCCCAGTGAAAAGTGTGAGAGAGCCTAGAAGAATAGCACAGTCGATGTTGCACAGTTCCAGATGAAGATATTGGAGATGTGAAAATTCAATATCATCAAGCTTGTCATCATCGTCTTGATTGTCATTGGCTGTCTTGTCTTCTGCATCAAGAATTAAGGAAAGGAAGAGGTCCTCGAGGAGCAGCATCTTGCACAAGACCTTGAGGAGATACGTGCATGTAAATTGGGCAATAGTTGAGCCAACACTGTTGTGCAGTTTGAAGTGAGTGATATTGGAGAGGGTGGGGGATGTAAGGTGAACAGGTGTGCAGCAAAATTCAACTGTTGGAGTTGTGGGGCACCTCTATCGAAAAAGGGCTTGAATGAAGAGTAAGTCATTCGCTTGTGGCTGTTGAATGGGGCAATATAGGCAGTGGTGCATGTGAGTTGTGGAGGCGATCCATGATCACAGACATAGAGCTGTTCTTGAGCAACAAGCAGTTGACATGGAGCTCAAGAACTTTAAGATGTGGCATGATTGTCTTGATGAGAGTCACAGTTTCATGGTCTAAACTTTCATCCCAACCCTCCCCTATCCACGCATACAATGACACTGGCACCCTTCACAAATGGACCACCAACTCCTTTGCTAATGCCAGTCTGTCTTTGGCCTTCCTCCATGACCATCCCTTGAGAGAGATTTGATTCCAGAAGCAAGAATTTAAGAGGGCCGCAGTATGCCATTGTAGGCAAACTTGGGAAAGAGTGAGAGGGACCTTGAGGTAGTTGTCTATAACCACAGGGTTTGATTCTTCTGGTAGAGTAAAATTGAAGATAGTGTCAAGCAGTTCCAGAGGAAAGCTGGCAATAGGAGAAGTAGGATATGGACTACGGTGAAGATCCCATTGATTTTGGATGGCCACAGCTGCTACATCAATTGGGATGGTTAGTCCCCTGTCCAATGAGGCAAATGCTGAAGAAGGTACATTTGTACATTGGGAAACGGTTGGCAAAACTTGAGAATAAGCCACTAGTGGGCCATTTTATGACACTAGAGGGCAATGGCCGACAGAAGCTCAAGAGGAACATGGGATGTGAGTTCACATTAAGTGGTTCATTTCCTGAGATGGGCATGACCATGTAACAGCCCCTGTATTGATCAAGATCAGTACAAATAAGAGCAAAATGCTGAAGACCCTACATCTGTGATGATTCCCTCATGAATGAACTACAACTTGGATGCAGAAGGGCCGACCCCAATGATCAATCAGAAATTTGTCACACAGTCACTGTGTCACTCATGCATCAGTCATGCAGACATGTTTGTCACAGTACTGTAGCACGTGGTTAATCACTTAGGTGCCCATCATTGTCAAACCTTTGACAGTGAGGGACCATTGAGCATTTTGTACATAGTAAAATTAACTTAGTACCCACATAAGTTACTTTACTGACTAGGGGTGTGAAAATTGAAGCGATAGGCAGATAATGCAGGGGGTTGAGTCTGGATTAAGCCAAAGAGAAAGTAACAATGGTATTCCGAGTAGTAGTCCATTATCTGGCAACCATGCTGCAAGTTTTTTCTGCAAATTGTTTAGATAGCTTTCCTCCTGCAACCTTTTGTCTTAGGGCTGTGACTGAAGTCAATCCAGAAGTTAAGGCTGGGAAAGTACTCAAAAGTCAATTTTTTTGCTGCTGTTCAGTATAACAAGAGCCAGCAAGCGCAATCGCACTTAAGTGATGTGGATATTCTCAGGTGCCCACACTGACATTACATTTCTTATTATAAAAAGAAGCCCCTGAAATTTGTTGATCTCGAATTGCTCAATAGGCTAATTGGGTTGAAGTCCTTCAGTTTGCCCTGGAAGTTGAGCACTGGTTCATCTAATTAGGCTGTTCTCCAACAGCGAGACAAGTATATACCTCACACCAGTTTTTACTAAGTCAGACTGTCCACAGTGGAAGAATGAGTGTGATGAGAAACTTAGGTGAACAGATTGTTAAAATAGACGTGTCCGCGTCGTCTACTCGGGTGAGAACAGGGACCCTCGC